>JAADVR010000325.1:0-35796 GCA_023335855.1 Pythium scleroteichum | reverse complement strand
GCTATAACATAATAATAATAAAGGAATATGAGGTCTGGTTCCAAAATCCAGAAAAAAGTATAAACTTTTATTTGAAAAAAACAGGTAGGTTAGGTTTTATCTATATCTAGTATGTTCATCTTGAGCACAACCTACCCTACCTGTTTTTGGTTTTCTATAAAAGTTTTACTAAACTCTTGGAACCTTGGAACTTGAAGAATAGAGATATATAATAGATGTATACAGTGTATAAGTAAGATATGTAACGTAAAAAAGTTCCTTAAAAGGTTCCCCAGGGTTCCAGAAACAAAAAGCGGCTAAGATCCCGGCAGAGAACGCCTTCTTTCGATTATTATTATGTTATAGATATAGAGAGATAGACTATCCTAAAATTGTAGAATCTGAGCAAAAATTGAAATCAACCCGCTGCCGGTCATATGCATATCTGATTCCTATCTGACGCAATGTTGCGTCACATAGACACCCAACTGACGCCAAGCGGCGTCAGATAGACGCCCAAGTGGGCCGTGGTGGGCCCACATAGCCCGCTGCAGTATATCTTGCAGCCGGTATCCACTGAATTACTATAAAATTGTAGAATTTGAGCAGAAAACACTATTAACCACCTGGCGGACGTCCGCCAGCATGTAAGGTAGGGGCCTTACTATATAAACCTGCTGCAGGACGTCCTGCAGCTGGTGCTCTAACTATCTGCATAGTTGTAGGTAATGTGTAATATGCTGGAGCATTCCAGAAGGGAACAGCAGCAGGTGCTCTAACAATCTGTATACTGTATTCTGATAATATCTGCAACTTCCCAATACTGACACTATACATATTCTGATTATTTGTATACTGTATTCTGATAATATTAGGGAATCCCTAATAATGACACTATACATATTCTGATAGGATAGTTGATCCTCTGATCTATTAGACCCATGAGGAGAAGAGCACGGACTTTTCACGGGATTCTGCGGAATGCTGCCCAGAAGTGACCAAGATATGCCAGGTTGGGAAGCCAACAAAGTCAATCCCTTTCAACCCGTCCAGTATGACAAACGGTGACAACATGCGGCCTTGGACGCACTCCAGCAATTCGAGGATCTTGAAGTAGTCCGGTTGAACCGGACCACCACTGATTACAGTTCTTTCACAGAACAACCAAAACCGGACTTCTCCACAGAACCGGCGCACGTAAAGAACGGTAGTCTGCTCTTTCAGCTGCATAGCCAAGAGCATCATAATAGTCGACTTGCCAACACCAGGAGACCCGACAACACTGATCTTGGGATGATCCGTGTTTAGATCAGTTGGGTTGACAAAGGATAACGCTCGCTGTTGGATGATTTGTACGGCGTAAGCATCTTCAAATCGAAAGCAACAGTTGACGGGGAACTTCGCTGTCGCCGAGCCAAGAAGTTCATGATGTTCGACGAGAACTGCTATCAGGCTCGCGTTGCTCGTAAACCTTGGGTCGAAGGGTGTTGGAAGTGGTGCCGACGCCGAGATTTCTTCGCGAACCCACCAGCGAGTTGCCGAGTACCCTTGCGGTACTTTCGAGCGGCAGATGCGCATCACTACGTGAATACGGCCGACAGTAAATGTTCTGTTGACTGCGTGGCCTTCCAAGATGAGCTTGCTATCGACGCAATAGCTAAAAAGGCGATTGGAGTGAAGCTGGTCTTCCGTCGCGAACTCGCCGTTTTTGTAAGCCCAGTACAAGTCGTAGTGCGTGGCCATGACCGTGATTACAGAGCGGAGACTCAGCATGGCCGCCTGCCACGCTGCCACCACGCTCACGCCGAGCAGAACCGAGACGCTCTCGAGGCGGTTCGCCGCGACACAGTTGACGTCCAGCACAGCGACGTTGAGCGTCGCCATCGCGCCAGGTATGGGGGGCTTCCCTTGCACGAGGAAAAGTTAGCGCAGGGGGACGTGGAGGCGAAACCCGCCCGCAGCGGCCACCATGACCCACGCTGAGGACGGCCGGGGCCACTGCCGTCCGCAGTGCGTCCGCAGTGCGTCCAATTCTGAGCCCAGTGGATAGTTCTGTCCAATCATGGATTTCTGTGACATGTGACAAAATCGATGGCTACATCTCGGGAACTCGCACTGTTTCACTGGCCACGAGGAGCAGCGAGAAGATCTTGAATTGAACACGGCAGCTAGCGTCTACAAAAGAGAGCATTTCAGGGAATAACCTTCGCTTTCTCCATCGCCGGGCCCCGTACGGTGGGGACCGCGAGCGGCTTGCTGCCTCAGGTTCTGCAGCACGAGGTCGACGTCCGGGAAGCCGACTTAGACGCGTTGCGTGCCTGTGATGTGGTTGAAGGATGATATGACAACCACCAAAAATGCATCGGGAGTCTCATGCTGAGACGGGATTTCTGTACCTAGTAGAGTAAGTGGGGACGAAGTATGAAGCGGCATTGATCGCCAGATCTGTGAGAGAATCTGGAACGGGAGGTTTGACGTAGACCTAGATAACTGGACAGTTTGCCCTGGTGTGTTATCAGGTCTAGCGCTGTATGTCAGCTGTCATGCCGTGCCTGGCGAGGGAACGTACACAGCTTCACCCACCCATCCGTAGTGTATGGGCAATTCGAATCAGAGGCTCAGACCTCGGAGCAAAGCGCGCAAATTGATGCGAGTCGGGAGACAATGGCTCCAGTGAACAGATTTACTCTTTTCTCAGCAGCCCACAGCACAGGAGTTGGATGCATTGGGCGCGCGTGCAGTCGCGATTAAACTAGACAGGAAACGTGGCTACATTCGAAGTGCATCGGCGAAGGACTGTCAAGCCGTGATACCGAGCATGATCAACGAATCGCTGCTACCCGATAGAAAAAAGAAAACGACAGGTCAAGCGAGTTCTACCGAAACAGCAGCAAATGAACACTTACCCACGAATAGCGTGAATCGAAGGAAATTCGGCTGGGAAACAACTCGGGTCGATCTCCGAATCGCCGTCGACAAACACCATCAGCCGCAACAGTCTCGTGTTCTTCTCACTGCCGCCATCTCCCGCGTCGGAGAGATCACGTGCCATCACCACCCAGTCCAGAAGCTCCACCATGTGCGGGTTGACGAAGGCTTTCAGCCGTCGAGGCTCATTACTTTGGTTGCCCACTGGAGCAACGCCGCTTCCGCGGCCGAGGAACTTGAAGTAGCAAACAACTCTCCCATGCAACACGCTCTGATCTCCCGACACGAGTTGCGCCTCCGCAACGCAATCCACCGAGTCTAGAAACAGCGGCGTGTCGGTGCGCAGCAAATGCACGAGTGCAGCCTCAGCAGCCCACTTGCGAAGCGACGACACATGTGGGGAGGGGGCGCGTTGAGCGATGGACAACCACCGCGGCGGCCTAAACGTAGCAGACTCAACGTTTCCGGCCGGAAACGAGCACACATCTCGTAGCCCTTGGCGACGGAAGCGGCAGAGGCGGCGGATGGCGTGCAGCACGGCGTGCCGCGGCACAGGTGTGTACCCCGCCGGTAGATGGAGTACATCGCCACATAGAAATTCCCAGCACCTAGAATGATTGTGGAATTCCGCATCAATACCATTTCCACAGGACGCTCGCAGTGCTGGTTCACGAGGCCACACATACATGTTGAGCCCTGAGTCCCACGAGATGTAGTTGCATCCTCACGCATACTGCGGCACGTGCTTGCCATTCTCTTTTCGACACCAGACGCTTACGATGACGTGGATATCATCACCTCGCGGCTGCCAGTCACCAGGCTCTCGCTCGTCGCCTACAAGCGAGGCAAGAAGCGGCGCAATTCGAGCGTCACAGGGTAGCTCTCGGTCTGGCCTGAGATACGTCGACTCGACGTCTGGTGGAGGGGGATTTTGTTTCTCATTAGCGAGTCCGAGTGTTGGCATGGGAAGGCTGCTCGCGTCGGGGTCCGTGAGGCACAAGAACCGACTCGGGCCACTTGGTGTCGTCACCACAGCCCCGTAGAATCGCATATAGTAGTGATAAGGCTCGGCATTTGCCAGATCCGGGACGCCAATCTGGACCGACGGTGACTTTTGAGCGAGCGACTCGGAGACTCGGAGATTGAGCTACAGATCACGCGGTCGCCGAGCGTGGCATCGCCAGGATGCTCGAGAAGAACTTGGAAGGGCTTCCTCGGGATCCCAACGAAGAGAACTCCGATACGCATGCTGCAAATCGAATACTGTAATGCGTTGCCTCGAGAAGCAACGCGAGAAAAAGAACGGAGCTTTCCTCAAGTGATTGAAGTATGACACGTTGAAAAAACTGGTATTACTTGAAGGGTTACCATTCCAACACCGAACTTGCCACATACATCAATGGTTTTACTTTCTCGGATCAGTATCGTCAGTCGCTGGACGCAGCCGAGGACTCAGTCTCGGGTTGATGTTCCACGTGGAGATGAGCGTTCTCGCGAGCTTCGTGGGCGGTTTTCTGCCAGTCCAATCGGATAAACCAGACTGCAGCGGCAATCGTGAACATCACTGCGGACACCGCGTTTCCGATCCACAACCCAAACACGCCGGCGTCGAGAGTGACCGCGCACACAATGCCGAACGGAATGCCGAGCACGACGAGGAGCAAGAAATTAAGCTTGGCGCAGAGCCATTGAGCGCCACAGGCCTGGAAAACAGCCTGCGTCGAGATCACGAACGCTACGCACGGAATGAGCAACACCAAGAACTGCGACAGCCTTGTGGACAGATCGATCGTGGTCTCGTCTGACGTGAAGTCTTGAGCATACGGCTTGGCGGCGAGCCAGCACAACACCAACCCGATAAATGAGATCAACAGCGTTTCCACGATCACAACAAGAGCGGCAACTGAGGCTCGACGGGGCTGACCGGCCCCGAGAGCGTTTCCCACACGGACGGTTCCTCCAGCACCGAGGCCCATCATTGGGATGAACGCGAGCGAGACTAGACCTGACGATATGTTGTTGGCGGCCATGACGACATCAGGGTTGGGAAGCAGACCGCAAAGCAAGACAATGGCGTTGAATCCCGCAGTCTGGAACGTCGCCATCAGCACGCTGCCTGCCGTGATCGGCCACAGTCGGCGCGCGAGGTTGTGGGCCTCGCGCCACTGCCAGCCCGGCCACGAGTCGATAAAGATCTTGTTGCGGAGAAGGATCGGCACGACCGCCAGCGCGCGCAAGACCTGGCTGATGATCATCGAGAGGTAGATGCCGATGTAGCCGAGCGACGTGTGGTTGCCGAGATAATAGCTGAGCGGAAAGCTCACTGAGTACGAGATGAGCGAGGCGACCACGAACGGTACGGCGATGTTTTGCGCCTGCAACGCCGAGCGAGCGATGGCGTACGTGAGGCTGAACGGCACGGAGAAGAAGGCGATCGTGATGAGCTTCTGCGCGATTTGAGCGAGTGCGGCATCCTGACCAAGCAGGGCCAATAGCCACGCGCTGTTGAGGCACAGTGCGCCGAGCACTGGGAGGCAGTAGAGACCCGCGACCACGCCGGCCTGCGCGTAGATCCAGAGTTGCTTGTATTGCCCGGCGCCGAATGACTGCGAGCACATCGTGGCGACCGCAGCGCCAAGTCCGATGGCGAAGGCGATCGTGACTTGTCCCTGGAAGAAGTCTGAGAGGCTCGAGCCCGCGAGCACTTGCGGCGAGGCCGCGCCGCTCACCTGCCCGATGAGCATGGACATGAGGATCGGCGGGAAGATCTCGAGCATGACAGCCAGCGTCTACAAAGGAGAATATTTTAGAGCAGCTCTCATTTTCTCCATCGTCGAGCTACGTACGATGGGGACCGCGAGGACCGCGAGGCTCGCGGCCTCTTGCTTCCAGAGACTCGCGAGCGGCTCGCTGCGGTCGGCGTCGACGGCCTCACGTTCTTCTCGCCGAAACTGCTTGCCGAGCAGCACGAGGTCGACATCCGAGTCGATGAAGACGCGCTGCGTGCCAGCCTTGACGACCAGCGGGCTCTTCTCGGTCGGCTCGTCCACGTCCACGACGTGCGCGTGGTGGCCGAGGCGGCGCACGTCGTCCAGCAACTGCTGCTGCCGCGGCTGGTCGAGCTGGCGCAGTAGCTCGTCGTGGATCGCGTTCATGGGACGAAGAGCGACTCGGAAAGTCGGGAACTGACGCGAACGAAGGAGACAAGTGGGCCTCGCATGGGTCTGGTTCTTTGGATACCAGAGAGCTTTGGAGAACCGGTGAGACCGACCCCCATCACTCACTGTCAGCCTGAATGATGGGGGCCGGTCTCAGGTGCTGTCCACTATGGCTAATTGTAGCCATTGGCCGTAAACTCTGATAACAGATCAGATTTGTCAATCTGATTCAAGTGCGTCACACTCGTAAACACGATTTGGGTGTTCTTGCTTGTTTATTGCTGTTTCGATATTCCTAATTGGTCCTGAAATGGAGTGGCGGGTTCCGTTTATGATGTGAAGTACATTAATTTCGTGGTGCTGGTCAGACGTGGTGATCTCTCTCACAGAAGACAGACCGATCAATGGGGTTGGACGAGGATCGCGCGAACGCGGCCGCGTATTTCCGCGCGACGCCGGCGCCGCCGACGCTCAGTAAGCACCGTGAGGCGCTGCTGGACTTTCTGGACCACCACCGCGCCACGGGCAAGTGCGTGGCGGTCGTGACATCTGGCGGGACGACCGTGCCGCTCGAGAAGAACACCGTGCGATTCCTCGACAATTTTTCGACTGGCTCGCGCGGCGCGGCGTCCGTCGAGAGCCTGCTCGGTCTCGGCTACGCGGTCGTATACCTCTATCGCCCGGGATCTGTCGCGCCGTTCGCTCGCCATGTGCAAAAGGCGACGTCCAAGGGTGTCGATCTCGACCTCCTCGACCACTTTGAGGTGACCAAGACCAACGTCCAACTGCATTTTGACGGCGAGCAGGACCGTCGCCGCGTGCTGAACGCGCTGCAAAACTACCGAGCGGTTGTACAGGCCCAGTCGCTGCTCGCGCTGCCGTTCACGTCGGTCAACGACTACTTTTTCCTGCTCAAGCTCGCCGGCGAAGCCCTCGCGGCGTGGAAAGAGCGCGCGATGTTTTACTTGGCCGCGGCCGTGAGCGATTTCTACATCCCTGAGCGTGACATGGCCCAACATAAAATCCAGTCGCGTGATGGACCGCTCAAGCTCGAGCTGCAGCAGGTGCCGAAGCTGCTCGGACTGCTGCGCCACGACTGGGCGCCGAACGCGTTCTGCGTGTCGTTCAAGCTCGAGACTGACTGGGACTTGCTGCGCAAGAAGGCCAAGATGGCGATCGACAAGTACGCCATGCACCTCGTCGTTGCGAATGAGCTCCATACGCGCTTCGACGAGGTGCTGCTCATCACAGGCAACGACGAACGGACGATCGAGCGTCCCAAGGACGCCGATGAGATCGAGGCGACTTTGATCGATGCCGTCGCTGGTGTCCACTTCAAGTACATCGCGTCAAACGCCGTGAGCGTGCCGGACTCGGTGGGAACGAAGCTGCCGTCCGATGGGCGTCGTCCATGGCGAAGACGCCTGCCACCACGGGTCCAAAACGCTGTCGCTTTAATGGAGCAGCACCAGGAAGAGATCCTCGCAGTTGTGCTCGGCGGTGTGCTGTCGGTCATGCTCAACATGCTCCAGAACAGTATGCGCCGCCGTTAAGTCATGCTGACAAACGATCAAACTAGATTACAGTGCCACGCCAGCTTTTACTGATTGTCCGTGTTGAGGCTCTTCAAAAACTCTTGCTTGCTCGGGTCGTTCTTCATGCCGCCCATGCAGTTGGGCGACGGCTGCACGACGCTTCCGCCAGCTGCTTCCCACTGCGCGGGCGTCTTGCCCAAGATCGACAGCGCGTGGACGCCGCTCTCGAGCTCGGCCTGCAGCACGGCGTTGACCATGCGATGTCGCTGCAGCAGCGGCTTGCCGTCAAACTCGCTCGAGACCACGACCACTTTGAAGTGCGTCTCGGCGCCCTTGGGCACGTTGTGCATGTACGACTCGTTGAGCACGTCCAGGTGCACAGGCGCAAACGCCTCTTCGAGCTTGGCGCGGATGCGTTGCGCAATCGGCCCCGGCTCCATTCTTGCGGCGACCTCCGCAAAGAAACGACCCTGCCAACGAGAGCAAGACATCCGTCAGAGTTGAAACGCCGGGAGCAGGCGCGTGCGAGAGAGAGGCGCACCTGTCGGACACTGCGCGCGGCGGCGCGAGAGCGGATCTGGCGCAGCATGGGCGTCGGGGGAAGGCGGACGACTCGCACGATGGGCGCTTCAAGCTGGAGCTGCTCACGCTGTCCGCCGCGCGTGCCTTCAGCCAATCGCGAACGACTCGTACTTAAGTGGAGACAAGCAATACCTGAGTCTTCTATAAAGTGTGGCCCACATAAGCTTCATGTGTCACACACGAGGTTGTATACATAATGTATTCTGGAAACTCTTGTTGTCTATTGATGTAATTATGGATTTTGTCCATGGGGGACGTGTCAGCAAAAAGCGAGGACACCTCCCGAGCAGCTACGATGGTACGTCGCCGTCGGCTCTTTCCCCCACTAGCGCCTCGTTCAGGCCTCGCGGGCGTACAGCGATGCCACCACGAGACAACTGACGTGCTGCTGATGGGCGTGGGCGTTTTCCCAGATCGAAACGGTGCTGCTCATGAGCCGCCAGGGCAAGACGCGCCTGAGCAAGTGGTACGTCGCGGCCACGGGCACGCAGAAGACGCGCATGATCCGCGAGATCACGGCGCTCGTGCTCTCGCGCCCGGCCAAGCAGTGCAACTTTATCGAGTTCAAGGACAAGAAGATCGTCTACAAGCGGTGCGTGGAGGGATCACGAGGCGTTTATGCGTGAGGGGGAACTGACTCGAAATTATCGCGTGGGTGCAGCTATGCGAGCCTCTACTTCATCGCATGCATCTCCAAGGACGAGAACGAACTCATCACGCTCGAGAAGATCCACCTCTACGTAGAGGTGCTCGACCGCTACTTTGGCAACGTCAGTAACGCTTGTGGTGATGGTATTTTTTTTGTATGTGCTGAGAGGTTGATTTGTTATTGGACGGACAGGTGTGCGAGCTTGACATCATCTTCAACTTCCACAAGGCATACTACATCCTGGACGAGCTGCTCATCGGCGGTCACCTGCAGGAATCAAGCAAGAAGGAAATGCTGCGAATCATCAACTCGCAGGAAGACTACATGGACGAGTCCAAGGACGAGAAGATCACGCTGCGTGGCCGCACGGGCACGAGGTAAATGCGAGCAGAGCCTCACAGGACGCCTGCACCCACAAATGGGAGAAGCAGAAGAAGAAGAAGAGAAATGGAATGTTGTTTGACTGTCGTCTATATATGGGTGTTGTTGGTATGGCTCGAAACGGCGGTGCATCTATGTGTCAGAGTGTTGAGATCCAGACCAGCTATGACAGCACGAGTACGAAATGCAGCGGCCGATGGTAATTAGTGTAGAGACGATGATGTGGTGATGGCGTGTGGCTAACTCGATTCTCCAGTCCAAAGCAGGAAAAAGCTTTTCCGCGCAACCGCGGGGTTGTCGCTACAGCAGCAGCTGCAGGTCGCGACGCAGTTACAAACGAAAGGTGACGACACGCTTCAGGTCGGGAAGGTCTTGGACAGATCCTCGTAAACCAAATAAATCTGACGCTTTGCGTGTGTCGTGGTAGTAGAGGATTCAGCAGATGAAAAAGACGTCCAAGCGCCAGAAGCAGGTGACCAGGGAAAACAACGTCAAGGTGAAAGGCCGCACAAGAATAGTGGGAATCATATGGGCTGAACACTCAAGGATTTCTAGTACGAGTGGCTTCATGAGGTGCAGCATCTGAAGAAGCTTGAAGATGTGAGTTGCGTTCTGTTTCGGGGAGGTAGCGGTCGTATAAAGGATTCAAAACCCATCGTTGTGTTTGAAGGCGTGCACGAAAGAGCTCGAGTCGCTTATGCTGCGCATGTACAACGATGCGTGCTCCGATACCGCAGTCTCATCTTCGAGCTCATCGATCGCAAACCCAAAAAGGTCTCCGTCACGACCTGAGGCCGACTCCCCGATCAAGAATTTTAAGGAGACTCCAACAGCAGCCGCGCGGCAATATGCGGAAGACTTGGAAGAAATAGTTCAGACTGAACACGGCTATCGCGTTGCTCTACTCAAGCAGGTTGCGTCCGAGAGAGAGCAGGTACCAAATCAGTTCGTGTCTCGTTAAGATGTCGGGACTCACCTCAACAATCGCAGCGACAAGCGATGAAGCAACTAATTGCCGGACTTCGGCATCGGATCAATACTGGGGCGAAAGGAGCTGCTGCCGCTGTCACAGAACACATGAAGAAAGAAGCGCAGGAGCTCATTTTTGACACGGTAATCGGGCATCAGATGGTGGAAGCAACGCTGGAGGACGAGTTTTGTGCGGCTGAAAGCGAGTTTCAAGCGATTTATCAGTCCCTTTTGCAACTTCTTGGGTCGAATGAGCCTCGAAGCAATCAGAGCAATGACGACACAGCTCTAGACACGATGCTGGCGACTCTATGCGGGTCTGATGTTGATGAAATGCTCCGGATTGAGATTCGAGACGACTACGGATTGACCGCGCGGATGATTTAGAGTCTTACGAGCGAGATTTTGACCTGTCGGCTTCTCGAGAGGATGCTGCCGGTAGCCAGATGGCTGTGGCAACAAAAACGGGAGGGTGGTCAGTCCAGGACGACGAGAGATTCATCGCCGTGCTAAAGAATTATGAACGGCGCGCTGGGATTCAGAAAAAACCTGAGCTGCTTTACGACCAATTGAAGGCGGTCCTACCACACTACAGTGTCACCGAAATCAAGAAGCATGCCAAGTTCAATTCGCACTTGCGGTTCTATCAGGAGAAATGCCGAGACCGACAGAGCGAGTACGACCGCCGATTCACAGAGTTGCAAACCAAAGCGATAGAAAAAGTTGCTGCTGCCAAGCAGCAAGAAGAAGAAAAGGCTCGGAAACTTGAGCAATTGCGTTTGCTTGAGCAGCAATGCTCGCACTTGCACGACAGAGTAGCAGAGTGGAGGACCACAAAGGAGGCCGAACAACGCATCAAAGAACAGCAAGATGAGCTGGAACGATTGCTTCTACTGCAGCAAGTTGAGGAAGATGCCGCCAAAGAGAAGAAACGGCGTGATGAACAGAAAGAACTACTCGAAGAGTTCAAGAAAAGTAAAGTTGTAGGGACTATGGTCGATGAGATGCTTGCCCAGCAGCAATGGGAGCGGGAGGAAGAAGAGAGGTTGCAGGGGAGTGTTGTGAACGCCGAGCGAGTGCAGTTTCGTCAAACAGAGTATGAGGTATTTGGAGACTTTGCATTCGGTCAGCAGAGTCCTGCTCTCACTGATGTATCGAACCTGTTTAGCGTAAGCTGGCCGAGGATCGTCTGGTACAACAACGGAGAAAGCAGATCGAGACCGAGCGGCTGGCAAAGTTGGACGCGATCAAGCGAGAGACACCATATGCAGAGAGGCTGACGGCCATTGTGGTGCGCAGCAGTCGATCGTGGTTAGCCTCGACCCTGTTGGATACCTAACGTACTCTTCGTGCAGGCTGATCCAGAGCGAACTAGACAAGAAACAGCAGCGTTCAAAGCGAACGTGGAAGCAGTCGATGAAGGGCTGCCACTTCATGTACGTTTGATTTTATCGGGGTTTGCTCGAATTGTGGGCCCTGATCGTGGATGGTGTCTGCAGGAGAAAGGCTTGTTTCCGACGCATGGATACGACTGTGAGAAGTTGTTCAAGAATGCGCGTTTCAAACTCGGCATCGCGCTGTGGAACGCGGGTCTCCACCAGACTGACTACGCGCGCAAGGCGCTGGCCAATATCAAAGTCAGCAACGTCGGAGCCTATCGCCACGCTGTCGCTCCGCCCACACAGTTATGGTGATAGAGTGCTCTGCGTTCCGGGTGATTTAGCGTTTGGCTCTGCTTGCAACACAAGAGTTGACCCAAATATCGTACATGGCCGTTCAATCACTGAGGTCGGCGAGCACTCGTTTACCACGGGCGACCTCGCTCGTCAGGCGGTGGAGACGCTTCTGGTAGTGCGACCGCAGCGAAAACAACTGCTTGGACTGCCACTGGATCGTCGACTCGATCGCCTGCAGCTCGTCTGTGATTTCGCTCTTGGTCAACGCGACGTGGTGCGCACTCCGCGCCTGGTTGGACGCCGCGGCGCGCCGACTCGTGCGGTTGAGCCACTTGACGCAGTTCATCTGCATGCGGCGCAGCTTCTTGTCGCTCTGCGACTTGCTCTTGGTCGCCTGCAGCAGCTCGCGCAGGTCCGACCGCTGCCGCTTGAGTTCCTGGAGCTCATTCTTGCCCTCCTCAAACGCCTTGTGAGCTCCGTCGAACGCTCGCGTTGCCTAATACCACACCACACACTCCATTAGCCTACCTGCCCCATCCAGCAACGCTCCGACATGCTCACCACATGAAAATCGCGGTACCAGTCCTTCCAAAACCCAACGTCCACCGCATCGCTCACCGCCTTCTCCTCCTTCTCCTCCTTCTCCTCCTCCTCCTCCATGCGCTCCTGCAGCACCCTCGCTAGTCGTCCATGCTGTAGGTCTTCCCGCTCTGCTCCACCGTCCGTTAGGTCGAGCCGTCTCGTCGCGTTCTGGCGTTGGAGACCGCCTTCCGCGGGCAGCCGCGTGGCGTCGATTCGCCGGATCTCGCGGCGCACCATGTCCACGGCCAGCCGTCGCCAGAGCGGAGCCAGGGCCACGCCACTCCCCACGGCTCGCGCGACACACTCGACGCGGCAGAGCGCCGACGCGTCCAGGAACGTCCACAGGAGCTGCTTGGATTCGTCCGGCAGCGCCACCAGCATCTTGCCTGTCTATCTGACCCGTAGCTCTTCACCAGTTGTAGTTCGTATCTTCTCTGATTCACAGTTCGTAACAGACGGCTAAAAATGTAGCCATGTTGGAGAAGCTAATCTGTGACGAGGTGCTGGATCCAACAATAGGAAGAAGATGGATTGCAGACCTGGTTGTGCAGTCAGTCGTTGTGAATGGCTGGCCGGGCGTCCGCCTACGACGCCAACTTCGCGTGCTGCGGCGGCTGCTCGTCGAGCAAGCGTGCGGACGCGTACAACGACAAGCTCGCGAACGGCGCGCGCGTCTTCATCTGGGACGTCAAGCTCAAGACCAGTCCAGCGCCGGTCTGCTTGCTCACGTTCCCGTACGACAAGGCGCTCAATGAACAAGAGGGTGACCGACGAGTACGCAGCGGACAGCTCGTGGGCACGAGCTACCCGATCGACCACGACTTTGACTCGCTCTGCTGCGAGCAGCGAGGGCTCTGCCAGGCGCTCGAGGAAGACGCATCGGGAAAGTGCCAGTGCGTCAAGAAATGGGGGTTCACAGGAGACCACTGCGAGTACAGTGGTACGTGGCTGCAAGTTCAGATAATCGAATCATCCACCATCTAATCTGCGCGGCCGGTAGTCTATGCAGTCGCCGCCAAGAACAACAGCGCACTCTATCCGCCGATGACGAATCTCAGCGATGTCACCCGTCTCCTTCCCAACTTGCGTCCGTATCTCGTTGACTTTGACATACAAGCTGCTCTTACTTCCAGCAGAACAGCCGGCACGGACAATTTGTTGGCTGTCTTCAAGTTCGGCGATGACGTCTCGTATCGCCAGTTCGCATGGTCAAGTTGCGCCTACGTCGTGCTCGGGGCTGCGTTCTTCGTGTTGGTGTTTCTCTTACAACTGATCTGGTCGTTCTGCTGCCTTAAATGCGGCTGCCGTAAGAAAAACCCGCGTAAGCAGCCGAGAATCTACTCCAAGGCGACCAAGATCGCCTCGGGTGTAGTGATGATACTGTTTCCCTCCGTCGGTACAGCTGCAGCCGTGGTATCTTTCCTTACCGTGCACTCAAAACTAATCCCTGGCAACGACGCAATTCTCGACGTACTAGCTTCGACGCTTCCTGAGAACCTCGCACAGTTTGGCGAAGCGTTCACTGTGCCTTTGAACGTGGTAATCGATGCAACTGCTGCGCCAGGAACGATATCCCTCTCAGACCTCCAGACTACAGCTTTGGCATCGATGGCGCCGCTGACATTTCTCGATAACCAGTCTATTAGCCAAGACGTTCTCAGCCAACCGGTGTTCAATTTGCTTGATGGGTTGCAAAACTACTCGCTGCTGTATCCGACCGTGAACTCACCGTCGATCGACTGCACAAAAACGAATCTCACGCCTAACGCCGTCGTTCGCATGCGAATCGGCGCGACGACCGGCTGCTTCCGCTGCAAAACCTGCTCGCAACTCTCGGCGATGGTCGCCGAGGCCAAAGACCGCTGGAAGCGAGGCGCGTACAAAGCGCAACTCGATCTTCGCGAGTCTCGCGAGCAGCTCCTCGACTTTGCATCGACGCGCTCGACTCTCACGCCTGCTATCGTTGGGTTCCGCGACCGAGTCACCAACAGCACAACTGGGCTCACTGCCCGTGCCAGTGCCGTCGCCGCCCAGTACGACGAACTCACCACGGAGGCCAGACAGCTGGCGACCTTCGGCCTGCTCGGTCTGGTGGGGCTCAGCGGGCTCGCCCTTTTACTTTCGTTCGTGGCGTTTGGCATCGGCGTTACGACTAACAAGCGGCCAATGGCGAGAGCGACGTGCTTTGTGGGTGAAGTTGCGTGTGTTATCGCACTGGTGCTGGTTGGTGTTCTCTACTCGACAGCGTTGATGGCTCACGACGGGATCGTGTCACTACAACTGCTCAATGGGAACATGTCGGTGTTTGTGGACGACGCCGTGGTGGCCGAAGACGCCATGCACTGGCTCATGGACGAGAACATCGTCGAAACGACGCGGATGAACGAGACGCTGGCGTTTGCTGACACACTTCGCGTGCCTCCACACCCGACGCCCACAGACGACGACCCTGTGCGGCTCGATATCCACGATATGTACGATCTCCCAGCACTTTTCGAACTCGAATCGCAAATGCGGGACCACGAGACAGCGCGAGTAACCATGTTTGGATGGGAACGGAGCTTTCTGGCCACGCAGTATTCGTGGCTGTACGTGTGGGCGTTCGGCAATGACACGGTGGCATCTCCCTACAATGGGACTGTCCACCAGACGCTGCTGAATTCGACCACCGAAGTGCTCATGGATCCCAATAATGACACGAAGCTAGTCGCGGAGGACGACTTCCTCTACATTCAGAGCGTGTTCAACGAGAGCTGGCGCGGCGTCGACGACGGCGGGGCTTCCCAGAACGCCATGATTGCGACGCAGTGGCTGTTCGTCGCGCGACTCGAACTACAGAAACAGCGCCTCGACACGTACCTCACTGACGTCGCAAGCGTCATCGGCAGCACTAGGCCCATCCTTCAAGTGTTTATCGAGGAAACCGCCGCGCTCGAGGCCGCCGAATTCGCGCTCAAGGCTCCGGTCGAGTTTTACACCGAGACGCTGCGAGCTGCCAAGCTGCGCGACTGCTCGTTTGGCGCCAACTGTGCGTGGTTTCGGCGAACAGTCAACGCGCTCTTCGCCGAGTTCCAGGACCTCATCCGCAACGCCGAATTCGCTGCGATCTGCTGTGCCGGGAGCTGCGTCTGCTTACTACTGGGCCTGCTCTGCGCTGGATGTTTCGCCAGTCGCCTGCGTCGCAACATCGTCAAGGTATACAGCGCGAACTGACTCGTTTCTGAGATCTCTCTCGCTTTGCTTCCACACGAAGCCACGCCCGCAGCAAGAGACGACCCACTATGGGGTGCTAGAGTCCAACAGGGTTGATGGCTCACATGGCTACACTTGTGATACAGATCCGCCTCCCCTACCCCGTCCACAAATACAGCGATACCATTGGTGTATTTGAATGTACGCTGAGATTTTTCGCTGGGGACCTTCCGTCCACTAGGTGAGACCGTAACCCACTGCGTACCCTCTGTAGCTTCTTACTTGTGAAGCCGAAGCCCCACTGCATCTCTCTGGCCCGCATTTCTCCACCTTCTCGCCCTCGCGCATGACCTACAACCCGAGCAACCTCGGCGCCTACCCGCGCTCGCCCTCGGCACCGTCGGCGCCGCCTCCGGACGACCACCAGAGCCCGTACTTCCCCGGTTCTCCGGCCGCGCAGCAGCGAGGCTCTTACTCGGCGTACCCAGCGATGCAACCGCCGCTGCAGATGAACGTGGCACCCAGCGGCGCCGTCGGTGGGCCGATTCCCGTGCCCATGGGCTACGCACAACAGCCGTCGTCGCCGGCATTCGTGCAGACCACACGCAGCTCGTTCTCGTCGGCGTCGTACCCGCAGAATATGCCCGGCAGCTCCGCCAGCAACCCGTCAATGTACCCGCAGACTCCGCCGCCTGCAGCTGGAATCGGCCTGCCGATGCAACCATCGATGCACGGCGGATTCGGCCCAGTGACGCCACAGACCGGCCCGCGACCGGCGCCGATGATGCCCATGGGCAGCGGCGGCGTGCCAGTTGCGCCGTCGACGCCCTCCAGCGTGGTCGCGCTGCGCTTCCGCTGCAAGAATCTCAAGACCTCGGACGTCTTCTCTGAATCGGACCCGTTCATCATCGTCTACCTGGAAGAAGGCAGCCAGGCGTGGCGTGAGATTGGGCGCACCGAGACCGTGGTCAACTCGGCGAATCCGACGTTCACGACGGCGATCGAGATGGACTACTTCTTCGAAGAGGTCCAGCGGCTGCGGCTTGAGGTGTTTGACCGCGATAGCGCGTCCGAGAAGCTGAATGAGCACGACTTTTTAGGCTGCGTCGAGTTCACGATGGCGCAGCTCATGTCGTCGAACGGCCAGTCGATGGTGCTCGCGCTGCTGCAGTCGGCGACCAAGCACGTCCACGGGCTCAAGGGCCACGTGGTGATCGACGCCGAAGAGCTGTCGATGTGTGCCGACCAGGTGACCGTGCAGTTCGCGGCCGACAAGGTGGACAACAAGGACGGCTGGTTCGGCAAGTCGGATCCGTTCCTCAACATCTATCGACTCAAGGACGAGTTCGTGGACCCGAAGCTGCCGTCCTCGTGGCTCCACGTGTGGCGCAGTCCGCACATCAACGACAACTTGAACCCGCGATGGCCCAAGGTGACGCTGAGCGTACGATCGCTGTGTAATGGGAACCTGCAGCGGCTTTTGAAGTTCGAGTGTATGGACTGGGAAGCAAGCGGTCGGCATCAGTTTATCGGCAGCTGCACGATGACCGCCGGCGAGTTTGTGGCGGGCGAGAAGACGAGTGTGAACCTCATCAACCCAGAGCGCCAGGCCAAGAAAGGGAAAAAATACGTGAACTCTGGCGTGCTTCGCATCCTGTCGATCGAGTGTTTCAAGGTGAGCACGTTTGCCGAGTATCTTCGCGGCGGCTGTGAGATCAGTCTGATCCTGGGTATCGACTACACGGCTTCGAACGGTGCCTTCTCGGACCCGTCGAGTCTCCACTACACCGGAAGCGGTTACTATGGCCAACTCAACGACTACCAAGCTGCTATCACTGCCACTGGCGCGGTGCTGGAGCCGTACGACCACGACAAGCGGTTCCCTGTGTACGGGTTCGGCGCGATGGTGAACGGGCAAGTGAACCACTGCTTCCCGTTGACTTTCGACCCGACGCAGCCGGAAGTCGAAGGCGTGCAGGGCATCATGAAGGCCTACAATGACGCCTTCCCGTTCATCAGTCTCCACGGACCGACGTATTTTGCTCCGCTGGTTCGACAAGCTGGCACGATCGCGTCCGTGTTTTCGCAGCCGCCAGCGAGCGGCGCGCAGAGTCTCAAGTATTTCGTGCTCTTGATCATCACGGACGGCGCGATCATGGATATGGACAACACGGTCGAAGAGATCGTTGCTGCTTCGTACCTACCACTGTCGATCGTGATTGTTGGCGTGGGCAACGCCGACTTTTCTGCTATGGACGCACTCGATGCCGACGGCAAGCTGCTGCGTTCTCGCAGTGGTCGCGTTGCCGCTCGGGACATGTAAGTTCCGCGTCCCTTAGTACCCCTTTTTTCTATCTGTGACTCGAAGCTGACTGGGATGTGGTTGACTGCAGTGTCCAGTTCGTCCCCTTCAACAAGTACCGAAGCAACCCAGCTCGCTTGGCGAAAGAGACGCTGGCCGAGATCCCGTTGCAGCTTACACAACACTTCCGCGCACGAGGCGTCAAGCCCAACCCACCACTGCAACGCGCCGCCACCGATATGCTCATCTCGAATGCGACGGTCGCGACCAACGCAAATGGAGGGCCCGGTGGCCGCCACAGCCTTGTCTAGACGATGAAGCAAGGACAGCGCATCGAGTTGGTTAGGATCGACTAGGAGCGTGACGTTGAACTAATATTTTGCTCGTCAAGGAGCCAATATTCTTGATTGCGTCGCACCGATGAAGACTTCCACGCTCTGACAAATCCACGACCAGATACATTTTGGGGATTACGCCCAACCAAGATCAACGTGCAGAGATCTGTGGGGTGGTGTACTGGTCCCGACAAACAGCCGTGTTGAGTCGCGCCCGTGAGGGAATGAACAGCGGAGATGGGTTGCGCAATTGCGTCAACACGCCAAACCCAGCTCGAGAGTCAGACACGCGGCGTCTCCGCCTTCCGCTCGACGCGCGTCTGCTGATGCTCGTGCTGGCGGCATGAAGCCGCACAGATGACGCCCACGGTCTCACTTATCCGTGTGTACTATTAGGTACTGGGCCACAGCACTGGTCCTTCTCTCTCACGGCGTGATGTGGTACGGACTTTCCCACGTGGCGGGACAGGAGAAAGGTCGCCACCCACTGGTTGAACCTCCCCTCGGCCCACTCGGCAATTCTCCATCCCAGCGTCGCAAGCATGCTTACACCGTCCAAGGAGGTCCGCGTGGCCACGCCGTCGGCCACCGACTACGCCAAGATCGACGAGGAGCTCGCGCTGCAGAACTCGCTCTCGCGCTGGCGCCTGCCGCGCGACGCCGTGGTTGCCATCACGGCGCTGCTCATCACGTTCATGTCGGCGGGCCTGATCCTCGGCTTTGGACCGCTCTACTCGATGCTCGTGGCTGAGGGACAGTGGAGTGAGCTCTGCGATCCGAGTCAGCCGCAGGACGGGCCGACGTGCCCGGCGCAGGAGGTCCATCTGCAGTACATCTTCTCGGCCAGCTTCCAGTGCCTCAGTATCGCGAACGCAGCGTTCGGACTGCTCGTCGACATCGTCGGCCCACGCGCCTGCGCGACGTTTGGCTTGGTCATCTCGTTCCTCGGCCACTTGCTCATCGCGTACGGCGACTCGCAGACGGGCAACGGCTACTCGATCATCGCCGGCGCCTGCATGCTCGCGATCGGCGGCTTTGGACTGTACATTTGCTCGTTCCAGTTTGTCAAGCTGTACAAACGGCAGGGGCTTCTCAGCTCGATGCTTTCGGGGCTCTTCAACGCCTCGGGCTACGTGTTCATGATGCTCAAGATCCACGGCGTCACGCGCAAGGGCTTCTTCTCCGTGTACGCCGTGCTGACGCTGCTGGCGCTCGTCGTCTGCTTCGTGCTCTTCCCGTTGCGCTCGCTCACGACGCCCGACACGCACTACACGCTCTCGGGCTTCGTGCTCAAACTGCCGAAGATCGTCAACCCGCAGAACGTCTGGGCGCCACTCAAGGAGCAGCTCAAGCGCGCGGATCTCTGGTTCTTCGGCGTCTACTTCGGCTGGATCTCGACGTGGTTCGGCTTTGCCGGCGGCGCCATCCCCAACATCATCTACCAGCTCGCGGGCGACGACACGGACATCGCGTCCAAGTACGTCGACTACGTGCTGCCGATGGTCTCGAACGCGTCGTTCCTCTTCACGCCGTTCGTGGGCTACGTGATCGACCGCGTCGGCTTCCGCTGGGGCTTTGGACTCACGTCCACGTTCACGCTGCTGTTCCTGGGCTTTCTCAACATCAAGAGCCTCCACGTGCAAGTGGTCACGTTCATCTGGTACGCGCTCGCGCAGGCCGCGTTCTACGCGCTCCAGTTCTCGTATATCATCGTCTGCTTCCCGAGTGAGCTCTACGGCAGTCTCCAGTGCTTCCTCGCGCTCTGGTCGCTCTCCATGGGCTTCCTTAACTACGTGTTCAACCCGTGGGCTCAGAACTCGCTCCACGGCGACTACACGTGGGTCTTCGTGCTCTTCGCGATCCCCGTCGCGGTCTCATTCGCGTGCCTGCCGCTGCTGCGCAAAGGAGTTGACAACCAGACGGCAGAGGACATCGAAGAGCTCAGGCAGCCATCGAGCACAGCGTGAGGATCACATGTAGGACGCCAGCGCAGTATAGTTCATGCTCAATCCACTTCCGATTAGATTATTTTCCGCACTCTTTTCATCCAATCATCTTCACCACCCAAATCTGCGACGTGTGAGCAGCTTCACCTGCTGATCAGTCTCCCAATGTTCATTGGCTAAGACTGGTACAGTAATTAATTTCACCCAATCATATCGCTCGTTCGAAGCTTCCCTTTCCGCGTCATCACGCCGATCCTTCCGTCCCAACTCCATTTTCCCAACGGCAACATCCCTCCCCCCCATCTCGTCCACCGCCCTCTTCTCTGTGTCGCTGCGCCTCTCCACAACATGGTACGCGTCTTCAAGCCCCTCCTGCGTGTGCGCATGAACGTGGCGCTTCTGGACATGTGCTCGCCGACCGACAACTCGCTCTACAGCCTTCACGGCGACTCGAACACCAGCGTCGGTTGTCTCTGGAAGGAATTTGCCACCAGCGAGCTGCTCGTCGTCACTTCTTCGCCCAACGCGCTGTGCTTCTTCGCTGCACGAGACGGCGGCGCGTGGATCGACACGAGCGCTCTCCACAGCTCGAAGCTCGCGCGATTCTGCAGAGAGGAGAACGCTCTCAAGCCCACCGACTCGATTCGCTCGGCGCTCGGCGAGAGCTTGGACCCAGAGAAGATCCACCTGCTGATCCAGATCCAGCGCGACCAGGTGCCGCTCTCGTTCCCATCAGTCCGTGACATGCGACGCGTCAAGATTCTCCCGGAGCCAGAGGCTGTCCCGAGCTTTACGACTGCCGAGTACAAGACGAATCACGCGATGCTCAAGCCTGTCGAGATACAGAACCGCCAGCTCATGAGCTTCTTCAATGCGGAGTTTCCAAAGAAGATCCACTTCCGCTACGAGGACGTGCAAGTGTGGAAGATCATGTGGGAGTATGCCACCGGCCAGAGTGACCAGCCACCGTTGAGCGTCGTCGGCTCCGGTGGCGTCGGCAAGTCGACGCTTGCTCGGTTCTTGGCTGTGAAAGTCTGGGCTGCACTGAAGCGAGACGTAATGTACGTGCGGTGTGAACCAGGTCGGTACGCGTCTCGGTTCTTGGGGATCGACGGAAAGTGCATTCGCGGTGGCAACGTGTATCGCAACAACTACAACGACTTCGTCAAACGAATTGAGTGTGCCGAAGGTCGTGAGATCGCGCCGCTGGTTATCTTGGATGGCTTTGGTTCTGAAGATCTCGGGGAATTCCCATCGAACAACGTCGTTATCTTCTCTGACGTCTTCCACTCGTCTCAGGATGCGCTCCCACTCCTTCTACCGACATGGAACTTGGCGCAGATACGAGTGCTCGTGTCTGGGCTTGGAGTTCCGCGTGACGAGGCAAGAAACCGATACCGGATGTTTGGTAGCCATCTCGACGCAGTCCTGAATGAGGACAGGGTGGACGGATACAAAGAGTTCTTGCGTCTTAACCTCGATCGAGCGCTTCACCACTATGGCCTTGGAGTGGAGCGCAGTGGCGCTATAGGGCTGCTTCATCGATATGGCCTCCAAGATCCAACGAATCCGGCGCACTATCGAGATCCTCTTCTCTGGGTTCCGACCATCGACTCAGCGTATATCCGCCAGCAAATACGTGCCTACACTGAGAAGAACTTCCTCGACAGGAAGCTACTTGCGGTGCAAGTGGCACAAAAGAGTCCAATGGACACAGGCGCGATGGACATACAGAGCGACTCGTGTTGGCAAGATCAGTTGCGGCCGAAGCGCATTTTGGACGTCGGTTATGTGTATTCGACCTCCCCAGAACACACTGATCTCCCACCGTTTGAGAATATTGTGATCTGGGGTGACCACAAGCTCGAACTACCCGACAAAAAGTCGCTCAAGAGGGCGAATGTTTTACTCTCGAAGTTGGCTGCAACATCGTTGACGCCACATCTGCTCGACAATGAGCCGTTCAAGGATGCCGTCGATCGAGTCGTCGAAGCGTCGCTCGCAAAGGACGGCGAATACGTCGAAAATGGGGTGATCTGCTACCTCAAGTACATGAACCGCGATAAGCCGATGTCTATCGACATCGAAGCGATCGAGCACCTCGATTCAATCGCCACAAAGAGCGCGGGTTCACAAGCGACGGCTCCTACGCGCCTTCTCATTTTGGTTGCGCGTACGGGTAAGTTCGATGCAGACGCTATCCAGCACACGCAGTTGCCGTCTACGTTCCCCACGGTAACGGCGTCGTTCCCGACGATTCGTCTCTAGCCTTCAAGAGAGTGAGAGAGGATCAACGTGTCAGGTGTCATTCCGTTCTATTTCAGTTCTAATTCAGTATCTCAGCTTTCACACGTCACATACAGAGGCGAACCGGTCTAGAAATAGACAGAGCAGATTGTCATAAGACTTGGACTGCGTCCTCAAGCGAGTTCAAGGGTTGGCGCTCGCTTCGACGGGCTTCAGTTCCTTCTCCACGCAGCACACTACACATCGCCGCCATTCTCTGTCGTGTTGTCAATCGGAGGGTATGGGGAACGCGAAGACACCGGCGGCCGGCGAGCCAGTCACCACGACCATGGTCGAGCTCGTCACGCCGTCGGTGACGACGACTACAGTGCTGGGGAGCCCAAGCGCGAAATCAGTGCGTTTGATAGACACGAATGGCATGAGGTTTGAACTGATTAATGGGGTTTCTATCTGCTAGACGCCGACTCGTCGACTTCGCAATGACAGCAAGTCGTCAAGCAGTTCGGATGAGGACGCGCCGAAATCTGTATGTGCATAGCTTTGCCGATGAGCACCTGACCGATTATCTGAAGAATAGTTCTCCGCGCTTGCTGTAGTCGTTCTTTGACGTTCCGACTGTTCGCGCCCACCGCCCCAACACCATTCCCGGTGTCGCGCAGAAGGGGATCGTGGCGGGCAGTGAGGAGAGATCGTTGAAGCCAAGCGAGTCCAGTCGCGGCAACATCATTGCGCTTTTGCTCGTGTTGTCGTACATCGCTGTGTCGATCTTATACTACCACTTTGTCGAGGGCTGGTCCGTTGTAGACTGCATTTACTTTGCCATGGTCATCGTCACAACCGTCGGGTACGGCGACGTCATTCCTGTCAAGACGGCCGGTAAGGCATTTACGATCTTCTTCGCGTTCTACGGAATCGTCACGATCGGTATGGCTCTCGGTCGGCTCGCGTCGTGGTTCTTGAACCGCCAGCAAGAGATCGCGAAAGAGACGACGCAGCGCCTACTACTGAACGTGGACAACGCTGCAGACACGGTCTCAACTTGTGAGGATCTGGCGGCCGCAAAAGAAACTGCCGTGGCAGTGAAAGCAGCCAAGAAGCGCTCAAGCCTCCCTCGTCCGAAGTGGCTTAAGTGGCTTCTCACGGATAGTAACAAGGCTATCGCCACCGCGCTGATCCCTGTCGCCGTTTCGATCGGCGGCGGGCTCATTCTCGGCGCCATCGAAGGCTGGCCCATCCTCGACTGCTTCTACTACGCAACCATCACTGTCACGACCGTTGGCTTCGGCGATTTCTCGCCAAAATCACAAGCAGGCCGGATCTATGCGATCTTCTACCTGCCGCTCTCGGTCGTGTCGGTGGCCCATGGCATCGGCTCGGTGATAGAGGAACTGGGCAAGCGCAAGGTGCTCAAGAACAAGATCAGCATGAAGGAGCTGCTGGCCATGGACTCGGACGGCGACGGAAAGGTGTCGCAGCTCGAGTACCTAAGCTATATGCTCGTGAAGCTGGGCAAGGCCGACCAGAGCGACATCGACGGCATCCTCGCGCAATTCCGCAAGCTCGACAAAGACGGTAGCGGCGAGCTGGACAAAGATGACCTCGAACGCATTGACCGCCACTTGCAGCGCCAGCAAAACTGACAAAACTGACGCATCCATAACCTTATCCCTCCTCGCAGCGCTATTTTAATTTCATGCTCAGCTTCTTTCGGAACCCTTGAAACGACGTGGGCTTCATTCTGAAGAGACTCAACAAGAATAGCAGTTCCGTGTTGGGGATCTGTGACGAGAAGGAAGCCAAGCAAGTGGGAAGATGAAGCTGGCGACAAAGGTGGCGCTCACGGGCAGCGTCGCAGTGGTCGTGGCCTACAGCCTCTTCGCGTACGCAGCTGCAACTGACGAGCGACGCGACTTTGCCAAGGGATCCGCCGAAGGCCGAGCTGCCGAGCGACTTGCTGCTCGTAGACGGAGAAGTCGACGACGAGTACGAGGACACGGACGAAGAGACTGAGCTGCCTCAAGCACTGCGAGTGGTGCCGCTCACGAAAGAGGACGATCAGGGGAAATCGCGAGTTGCTGTTCGCCCTCCGACGCCCGTCACACGGCATGTCGTCAAGCCACAGCGAAAGGAAGAGAACCCAGAGACTCCCGACGCCGAGGACCATGCGAAACTCGGGCTCTGGCAGGTCGACGAGGCCAGTAACAATGCGGTGCACGCCCACTAGAACTCCTGCAATGCATGTCAGCAAGAAACGTAAAGACGCCAAGCAAATAAGGTTGGGATATATACGCGAATCCTGTCTTCTCTACTGTGTGGGCTGACCCTCCATCAGACAATCAATAGACAGCGCCGCCCACATCTGCAGTTCTGCCGGTCCTTCTTGGGCGATTCGTGCGAGCGGTTCGAGAACGCCTTCTCGCACCGCGATCGCCTGTCCTGCTGCGTTTCCCGAGACCAGAGGCCCCAGCAGCATCATCGCGGGCATCTTCGCCTCGTCGGAGCCGGTCCTGATCGCCTCCACGAGCGTCTCAACTGCCCCGGCAGACGTTAGCGCGTGCTGCACGTCTGGATCGCACTCGCTGAGAAGACCTCCCAGCAGCATCGTCGCCATCACGACGAGATCGCCTCGCTGCGACCGCATCAAGTCGACCAGTGGAGCGATCGCACCGCTGGCAACCGCCTTGGCTTGCATCTCCTCGTCGTCTACGACCAAGTTCTGCAGCACACAAAGCACCACTACTTTGTCAACCTCGCTCTCGGCCTGGAGCAGCGCGACGAGCCGTGGGATCGTGTCCGACTTGCGAGCCATGGCCTTAACCAGGGGAGTCGCGTCCGTCGTGACTGTCTGCAACGTAGCCGCGGCTCTCGCCTTGACATCGTGCGGGCTGTCACGGAGAAGTTCCGTGAGGCGGGCGATGCCATCCGCGTCGACGACTCGGTGACGCGCGTCAGGATTGATCTTCATAAGCGTCTGCAGAGCGAGCGTGGCGTTGTTGATGGAGCCCTATGTGGCTGGGTGGAGTAGCGCGACCAGCGCTGGGATGGCGTCCAGCGCCTCCTCGTGGGATGCAGAGCTTGATGCGAGGATCGTCGTGAGAGCGAGTGCAGCGAACGTCGTCTCAAGCTCTTCGCACGTCTGCAGCACGTCGATGAGAGCTGCAATGACGCCAGACTGCACTGCCTTCTCGCAGGCGTCGTTGTTGCGCACGAGATCCATCAACAGCACGAGTGCCTTCTGTCGAATGGACGCGAGCTCGCTGTGGACAAGCACAAGCAGTCGCTCGATGACGCCACTTGCGACGGCCGTCTGCTGAGCTTCTACGCTCTCGAGCGTCAGCTCTCGCAGCATCGTCATCGCCCTCTCGACGTCATCGTCCGACTCAAAGTGAAGCAGCTTCACGAGTCGATCGATAGCGCCTTGGCGAATCGCATCTTCCTTGGTCTTTGGATTGGTCTCGATCAGTGCCGAGAGAACCGAACTGGCGACGAATCGCTCGTCCTCAACTCCAGAGGCGAGCAGCTCGATGAGCTTGGCGACCGCGTCCGTCTTAATGATCGCTGGCGATGCCTCGCGTTTGGCCTTGACGAGCTCGTGCAGCACGATCAGCACGTTCCTCTTGTTCTCCTTTCGTCGCAGAAGGCCGACGATGACGTCGATCGACTGGATTAGTTCCTCTTGAACGGCAGCAGAGCCCTTCACGAGATCCACGAGCGCCAGCGTCGTCTTGGCAAACGCGTCGTCGTTGGCCGTGATCTGTGCGAATGCGAGCAGCAGCTCGACAGCGCCGACCATCTGAGCCAACGTCTGGGCCGCGGCATGGTCACGAACGAGAAACGCGAGCGTGTAGGCTACCTGGAGTTTCATCATGTGGTCGTCCGAGCGTAGCAGACTCACAGCGACGACGGCAGCGCCGGCCGTGTTGGCCGCCGTCTGGGCCTTGACGTTGTCGATCACGAGCGAGCGCAGCGCGTAGAGCGCGTTAAACCTTCGGTCCACGGAGCCCTGACTCGCCGCCGCCACGAGTTCCGCCGCGCCGTCGGCCGCGAGCACCGCGAGCTGTGCCGCAGCGTTGCCTTCCATAAGTCGACCGAGCGTCAGCACGGCGTTGATCGCCGCATCATCGTCACTGGAGCCGACGAGCGTGAGAAGCAGCGGTACAGCGCCCGCCACAAGCGCGCGGTGCTGCGCCGACGGGCAGTCCTCTACGAGCTTGAGCAACGCCGCGATAGGCTGCGACTTGCCCAGTTGCAGCGACATCACGAGAGCTTCCACAGCGTTGGCCTCCACCATTGCCGTCTGGTGCTCGCCTGAGTCTCCAGCGATCCTCGAGAGCGCTGACGCAGCGCAGGAAATGTTCATCTCGAGGCCAGTTCCCAGCAGACGCACGAGTGGAGCGATGCCGCCGGCGGCGACAACCGCCCGCTGGCTGACAGGGTTGCCGTTGGCCAGTGCGGCGAGCGAGAACGCGGCTGCGTCTGGCTCTCGGCCTGAGCCTGAGGCCACGAGACCGACGAGCAGCGGGACGACGCCAGCGTCAACTGCGGCGTTCTGCGTCTGCTCGTTCTCGTGGAAGAATCTTGTCAGCACGACGATCGCCGTCGACTTGTCTTTGGCCGCTCGCAGCATCTCCACGAGTGGCTTCGCTGCGCCAGCGTCCATCGCGGCGGCTTGGCCGGCAGGAGAGCCATCCACGACAGCGCCGACGATCGTGAGCACGTGGCGCTTGGCTGTGTCAGGTCCGTTGGTGAGAATGTCGACGAGTCGCGGCAGCACCTTGTGTTCGACCACGGCAGTGCGGGCTGACGCATTGCGCATGAGCTCGGCGAGCACCTCGGTGTCGTGGACGAGAGACACGCTGCCAACGCGTAGCCGTGGGAAAAGGCGAGTGAGCACGTCGGCTGCGAGTGCCTGTGTGAGCTGGTCAGTGGCTGTCGATGAGACGCGCGAGAGCCTGGGAGACTTGATTGTCGTCGACCGTCTCACTTTGCAGCAGCTCCACGACGGCGCGGACGCCCCCTGCAGCGACGATGGCCACGCGAGCCTCTCCAGACATCAGCGAAGGCTTGGAGACTAACCGCTCGAGCGCCTCGTTCTGCGAGACGCTGTCGCCGAGCAACGACACGAGCTCGGTCGCCCGAGCGAGCGCATGATCGCGTTCATGCTCGTGAGCTGGTCGGCCAGCGCGTCCAGCCGTGCCATTGTGTGTGTGTGTAGCTTGTGTACGGAGAGTGGAGAGTTGAATTGTGGGGGAGCTTAGGACTGTAGGGAGAGCGAGAGTGGTGGTGCGGGAGTGACTGCTGGTTGACGCCGTGTTCACGCGGCCGGCAGACAGAAAATTTTGACTCGGGTGGGACGTGTGCAACAGCAGCCAGCAGGGACAAGTGGGTACCCACCCACGACGGCGATTGGGGTACACCCCACAAGAGGAATTGACAAGGTGGGACCACGGGGCCTGTCTATGCTGTAGGGTTCCAGAACGAGTCTGACGTTACCAAATGAACTGGAACCATCTGGTCGTCACCCGATGACCACCAGTCAAGTTGAGGGAAGGATCGTCTCAAGAAGAGCCGGCATCAGACTCAGCGAAAGACCAATAAACACCAACATTGGATTTTTAAAAAACACATCACAGCCTACTCGTTCGATCGAACGTCACGAGGTTGTTTCTTTACAAATTCGAGAAGGCAGACGCCTACTGCGTGCGAAGGCGGCGGATCCACCTCGGTTCACCGGCGTTTTGCGTCGAGCCGTCCGTCGAGGGCTCGGTTGGAGGCTGCGTCGGCGGCTCCGTCGTGGGGGCAGTCGTTGGCGCGTCCGTCGGCTTTGGTGGGTGGCTGTGCGGAGCGTGGGAAGGCCACGGCGTCCACGACGGCGGCGCCGGCGAGCCACTGGCAGTAGGCAACGAGTGTGGCCGATGCGTCGACTTCCTCATGACCGGCGAGCCGGGCTGCGCAGTAGCGGGCGTCGTGAAGGCTGCGAGGCAAGCGAAAGCGACAGCGACGGCAGCGAGCGTGAGCTTCATGATGGGACTCTGTGGCTGGAGGATGTTTGCGACTTCTTGCTTTTCTTGAACTGAGCAGCCAAAGAAGCGGCGTCGCTTTTGCGTCCTCCAGAGCTTTGGTGCGGCAGTGCAGTTGCTTGCCGCCGGCCCCGGCAACTGCCGAGGACGCGAAATTCAGCCGACTAGGACGATGAGAATCAGATAGTGACAGCTTCTTCAGAACTGATTCTCCGAACTTCAAGTACCCTGTCACACGTCACAGATCAGGTCATGATCTGGGTGATGTTCATAGATGGTTGAAATCCCGAGTCGATGCATTCGAACGGCCAAGCATCGCCCAGCGATGAAACACAAGCTTTCTGACACAGTTTTTTGCTGTCGATTTCGCAGCCTGAGATCTGTGCACAACGGCGATCTGTGCCAGAGTGAGAGCCGCTTCAGCTACGACGCCTTCGTGATCGCCGGCTAGCATATTCACAAGCTCGTCGATGGCACTGGAGTTTGCTGCCGCCTCCTGATGATGATGGCTAGAGCCTGTACGAAGCAGTCGAAGTAAGAAAGACCGAACCCCGTGGTCTCCTGTTGCCAGGATCTGAACCGGCGGCCGCAGCACGCTGGCTTCGACCGCCACAGCTTGCGCCTACGACTGGCCGTGTGCGACTCGCACGAGGACATTCAGCGCTCGCAACCGCAAGTGGCCAACATGATGCAGCTCAGCGCGAGCACCGACGCCACCCGCAGTCGCCACCGCCGGCTCAACCGCTCTCTTCAGCACGTCGAGCGTCTCGCTCTGGTCGTCGCGCACACTTCAAAGTGACAAGACGAGCCGCTCGATGTTGATTCGGCAGCGCTGAGAGGCGTCGGAGAGTTCGGAATATGTGAGCCCTTGGTGGTCAGAGTGAACCCACTGGGTTCAACCCAGTGAAGAAGGTCTACAGTGTACCCACTAATCCTGAACTTCATTCCTGGCGGCGGAGCGATCTGGAAAAGTCTCGGAGGCGGATGGTCCGATGGCGTCCAGTAGGCTAGGAATTCCAAGTGTTGGTATCGCATCAGCCCAACAGCTGAAGAGTCACTTGGTATTCCATAACGACAGATACAGGCGTGGAGGGTTGTTTGGAGCGAACGATCACGCGTAACAATGATCAAGAAGATCTCTTCTCATCGAAAAGATCGCGCTGCCATTTCCGAAAACCTCTCAAATCGGATGTGAAGGAGTCGGAAGAGTCACCCTACCTCTTGAACCTGGTTTTGTAAGCCTTTTATACAAAATGGTTATCTATAAACTGATGGCCATATTTGATGTTGACCTTGAGTCCGACTCAAAGTCATCTTGATCCGTCGGCTCAAGGTTCCACAAAATATATATTACAAGAGGTAATTTGACGGCCGTGTGATCGAATGGAAGATCCTTTCACTGTCCGATATCCATTGATAAAGGTCTAGGGGGTGTGAGGCGAACGGAGAACTTCTCGATGGCCAGCTCGTCATCTTGCCACTGAACCCATGCAGTTCCCACGCTCCTCGGCATGTGACTTGGGCCGTCGCGGCGTCGGCTCCACATAAAAACCTCCCATGAGCTCCTCAACAGACATATCCTCTCTCGTCCAGCGCCTCCGGTCGGCTCCAGCGGACGCGCTGGCCTTGCTTCTCACCCTCGTTTCCACGTCGCCACAGCATCAGTTGACTGCACTGGACGCCGGCGCCATCGACGCGCTCGTCCCTCTGCTGACTCAGGACGACTTGGTGACGCCAGCGCTGCGTGTGCTGGTCGTTCTCGTGGCCGACAATGCGGCCGCGCAAGCGGCGGCCGTGCAGGCTGGTGCTGTTGCCCACGTGACCAAGTTGCTCGACAAAGATCGCTTCCAGCGAGACGCATTGCACGTGTTCTCGCAGCTCGTCCACGGGTCAGACGCAGCGCGTGCAGCGGCCGTTGACGCGGGCGCCATGCAGCGGTTGGTTGGCGTTCTTGATGGATCTCCAGACGCCCGAACGAAGCGACTCGCCATGCTCACGCTGCGCCTTGTCGCTGATGGCCATCCCGAGTATCAGCGAGCGGCACTTGTCGCTGGGGCCATCGCCGTGCTCGTCAAGACAGTGAAGGATTGTGAGCGAGGTATGGCGTCTGCTGCTGACGCAGCGCTCACGCTTGCGTACATTGTCGACGGGAGAGAGGACGCGCAGACCGAAGCACTTGCTCACGGCGCATGCGCGGCGCTCGTTCACCTGCTACACCGTGGGACGGGCGATGGACGTGTCAACGCTGCAAAGGCTCTCCGCTGCCTCGTGAAGGACAATGCCAAGACTCAACAGGTTGCTACCGACGCGTTACCGATCCTTACCCAACTCCTCGACTTGGGGACGACGGTGGAGAAGATCGAAGCCAGCCATGCCATTGCCTTTCTCATCATGAACAATGTCGCAGCGCAGAACCTTGCCACCAGCGTAGGCACTGTGCGTCTGCTTGTCGAGATGTTCGACTCGTCGTCTCAACACGAACGCACTGTGACGGCCGCAGCCGTGGAGCTTGGGAATCTCGTGCTCAACAACCGTCGCCACGCTGATACTTACGTCGACGCAGCTTCAATCGGTGGCCTCATCGACTTTCTGCGCTCGGAAGTGCAGACTCCGGAGACCGAAGCGGGTCTCGCGCTCGCTCATCTAGTTGAAAACAATCCCGAGGCTCAAGAGCAGGCGGTCAACGCCGGCGCGGTGCCTCGTCTCCATGATCGCATACGAGTGGCCGCCGGTCGGGAAATTGCCAATGATACGCTAGCGTTGGCCAACTTGATACAAGGTGACAAGACTGCAGACACCATTCTCCAACAAATCATTGAAGACGACGTTTTATTTCGACTAGTCGAGATCGTACGAGACGATGCTGAAGACGCAAAGCGAAATGCCTTACGTGTGCTGAAGCCATTGGTGACGAGCGACAACTATCTGAGAACGGTCCTCGTCAAACGGCGCATCGTGGAGCCAGTCGTGGGTTTGCTTCAAAGCCGTGGTAGTTGTTTTGTTGCGGCAGCGTTTTTGTACGTGCTATTGCATCAGCATCCAGAGGCGATAGAAGCAGCTCGAGAGGCCGGAGCAGTCATTGCTCTTGTCCGAGTTCTTTCAGACGGGCCGAAAGAAGTGATTACAGAGGCGGCTTGGAACCTGGGATATCTCACAGTAGACAACGAACCGGCTCAAACCGCCGTAGTGGAGAGGGATGGAGTCGCTCCGCTTGTTCGCTTGCTAGGCAACAAGACCGCCGACGACACATGCGCCGCCGCGTATGCACTTGCATGTCTCGCATTTAACAACCCAAGAAGTCGTGACGCTGTCATCGAAGCGAATGCGGTTGTGGCGATGCTCGGCGCTATATGTAGCGACGTTGAGGTCGATAAATCCCCACACATCAATGCCTTGGCCACCCTGATCAACTCGTGTCCGATCGGGCAAGCGAAGGCGCTAGAAGCCGATGCCGTACCTGTGCTAGTACGCTTATTGAAGACGGGAAGCGAGAAGGAAAAAGATGCCAGCGCTCTGGCGATTGGTCGCCTCGCGCAGGCGAACCCAGCTGCACAAGGCGCAGTGATTGCGGAACCCAACGCTATCTCGACGCTGGTGGAAGTGATTTCCGACGAGTCGCCATCATTACGATACAATGCTCTCTTCGCTCTTCAGCACCTTGTTCACAGAAATACGGCAGCCCAAGAAGTGTGCATTGAGACTGGGGCGTTAGCTGCTGCGATCCATGTGGCCAGGGTCGGTGAAATGGATTTGATGGACATGACCTTTTTCATCCTCCAAGTGCTTGCTCAGCATCCCAAGATGCGGGGGCTGGCGATCGAAACTGAAGCTGTCGTTGGTCTCGTCGAGTTGCTCGGTAGTAGCAACAACGTGACCATAATATCTGGCGCCAGTCAAACGCTCGCGTATCTAATGACGGACAACCCGAAAGCTAAAAAGCAAGCTCTCGCGTCCGGTGCGTTGAGGTATCTGGTCGCCCATAGTGGAAACTCAAGCGCGCTAAACGCCATCACGCAGCTTATTCGTGAGTTTCGGGAGGCGCAGAACGAGTTGGTGGATGCGGGTGTGATTCCGCTTCTACTTGAGCAAGTCCGGCATGACGACGGTGGCATCCGAGCGAACACGCTTGAACTGCTAGGCGCCATGGTTAGTTCGAATGTGGCTGCGCAAGGTCCGATCTTGGCTGCTGGTGGGTTGGGCATCTTGCTTCAAGTACTGCGACATGCTCCCCATAAGGAAAAGCGCCTGGCCGTAACTGTTCTGGCGAATCTGCTGAAAGAAAACGCCGCTGCGCACGCTGAAGAAGCACTCGCCGCTGGTGCTGTGGGTCTCTTGGTAGACATGATCGGCGCCGATACGAAGTTTGAGATACCCAGCGCCGCACAGATTGTTCATTTTCTGGCGGTGGCGGCACCAAGGGTCGTCAAGCATTTGGTGGACGCGAAACTTGTGGATCGAGTTGTCAGGTGCCTTTGTGCCGAAGATTGCGAGGGCAAGTTGAATGGGCTGCACGTTCTGTACTGGCTCACAAAAGAGATTCGAGAGCTCTGCGATATCGCTGTCGAGGCTGGCGCGATCAATTGGTTGGTCCAAGCCGTCGAGAAGGAAGTGGGCGACGTGAAGACAATGTCACTCTCCTGCATCTGGGTACTGGTCGTTTATTGCGATACTGCATACCTCAACACCATTCGGCAGCAACTCATCCAGCTGCTGCTCTCCGTTATTCACGTTACCACGGGTGATGTCGGGGTCTTCGCTGCTTCCGCGCTTGTCAGTGTCTTCACACGCTGTGATGCAGACGCGATTAGCGAAGCGCTGTGTCTCGAGGTCGTGGATATGGTGCTCGAGGTGATCTGCAAGCTTGACGATCACGAAACCCAACTCGGATTCAAGACTGGCATGTTGGTGTTCGTGCTCGTTGTCAACAACCGACGTGCACGAGAGAAGGTTCTCCAGACTGGTGTGCTAACACGCTTCATTGATTTGATTCGGACAGGTACCATTGCGACCAAACTTGCATCTGCCATGGCTGTCACAGGTCTGGCCACCAAGCACCTTGAATCCCAGAAGCAGCTTGTCGAAGGCAGGGCTGTGCCCGTATTGATCGAACTCCTGCAAGAGTACCATGGCCTCGAGGTCATGGCGGTAGCCAACGCACTTGGAACCATCATGGAGTACAACTACGCACACCAGATGCTCGTATTGGACGGTGGCGCAATACCGATACTGGTAAAGCTCTTGACCAATGAGGACGAAGACATCGCTACAAGCGCAGGATGTGCTCTTATCAGTCTGGTTCACAAGAACTCGGCTGCGTCGGCTGCAGTAATGGACACTGGAGCATTCGAGATGATCGTCGAGCGCTTCAAGACGTCATCAGAGCAAAACAAAGTGTTTTTCGCCGCGACACTGTTGGTTTTCACTCGTGCCTCCCCGGACAAACGATCGCCGATGCTCGTGGAGGAGTCGCTGGCGACTCTGGCCAAAGCTCTTCACGTTGAAGATGACGACGACAGCAAGGGAGACATCATGGAAGTGCTGAGAGATTTTGCCGAAGACGAGCGAAGCTACCAAGATGCGGTCGTGGGTGCTGGGGTCATGGAGCCACTCGTGGCAGTGATGCGCTCATCCCGTCGTGACACGAGAACCAAGGCAATTATTGCATTGAGGATCCTCATAGACGCCAACGAAGCTGCTCAGGCTGCGGCCGTCGCCGCGGGGGCAGTCGAGTGTCTGATTGCAACCATCTCCGTCGGTGGCGATGCGATTCGCTCGGCTGAGGCAGCTCGCACGCTTGCACTTCTCGCTGATGGGCGACCGCCGGTAAATAGTCTCGTCCGCGAAGGTGGTCTCCACTCGCTTCGAGAAACTGCGGGCGGACGGTTTCTGTCAACTGTCCAGAGCACGTAGAATGGAACGGTCGGATTGCGGGAACGCAACTCATGAAATGCTTCAGATTCAAAACGTCCGAGGGCTACTGGGGTTGGAGGACATTTTCTGTGGGCACGACGCCGACGAGATCGAGCTGCTGCGTATAGCTCACCTAAGGAGATTGGGCAAGGCGCTGGAGGGTTACGGTCTCACCTAGTGGCGTCGCAAATCTGAATGTCTCTGTACCATACCTATTCGAGCGCCGTGTTCGGTGGAGGTCTGGGTGCTCGGACTGTCGGATGAGCGAGGACGGCCTCGCATTGACTTGATTCCCTCGCTATCTCGAAGCCCGCTTGAATTCGATGGCAATATATCCAGCAGCGCTACACATTCATACTCCAATTGACGTCTGATACAATAATTATTGTGCTTTGCATAAGTTTTGTAGAAGTCTCAAGCGGAGGTGGTGGCAGCTCTGGTGGAGGTGGGTACCGCGACCGTCGCAGCGACGGTCGAGACGACGACCGCGGAGGCCTCCGCGGCGGCTCAGGTCGCGGTGGTGGAGGAGGCCGTGGTTTTGGCGGAGGACGACCGGGGGCTAGATGGATGCTGGTACCCTTGCTGTCGTGGGGGCAGGCTACGTGCAAATTGGAAACCCCATTCAGAACCCACGGTTTGCTGACCAGTGGCCAGTCAATCCGCATCGCCCAGCAAAAGCTGCTTCTCGATATTGACCACACTGACTTGGGATGCCCAAGACAGTATCGGACACGTGCTTTACAGTTAGTTTGGTGCAGCCATTATCTCACGTCACAGATTCTGTGACGTGAGATAGTCGCGTTCTGGTTACGAAGTCTCGCCTAAAGATTCCAGCGTTGCCTTCGCCTTCGCCTTCGCCTGCGTGTCGTGGCTTGGAGATCTGGCGACCGCTTTGAGCTCGTCCACCCCGCCGAGTGCGACGACCAGATCCCTTCGCACGCGGTCGTCCGCAGCAAAATCTCCGATTGCCTCCACGACCAACTCCTGCTCCGAGTCGGTGAGCTCCTGCAAATGGGTCAACAGCCACCGCACGATAGAAGCTTCTCTCTCTGCATCTTGCTCACCTTGACAGCTCTTGAGTAGGTACAGCATGCCGATCCCAGCGCTCATCATTTCGCTGGTGGTTCCGGACGCAAACAGCCGAGAGATTTGTTCCGCAGCGTCGGTCTTCACAACCACAGCGGCTGTGGATGGATTGTTGCGTGCGAGCAGGCCGAGCGCACACGCTGCTGCTGCTCGAACTTCTGACTCGTCATGGATGAGTTGACCCATGAGAGTCGGCACCGCGCCGGCGGCGACCAGCGCCGCTTGGCTCTGCGAGCTCTCCTTGGCGAGAACACCGAACGCACAGATCGCGAAACGAGATCCGTTCGCGTCGCCCTCACGAACCAATCGCAGAATACCG
>JAADVR010000324.1:0-35876 GCA_023335855.1 Pythium scleroteichum | reverse complement strand
TCCTCAAGGATCCTGGTATGTAGCAACCGAGAGATCGGCGTGGAGAAATCTCAGGTAAAAGTCGAGATTGAGCGAGTGAGTCGTCCAAACACTTTCACAAATTCCTTCAACGGTTTCCGGTACCGCGACTTTGGTCTCAACGCTCGCCATGTCCAAGGAGCATAGCCAGCGGAGCGATCCGAGATTCTCGAGCAGGTCCTGGACAACCGGCATCGGGTACACCATCAGCTTGGTGAGCGCATTAAGTACGCGGTAATCGATGCACAGGCGAATGTCCTCGCCATTCTTCTTAACGACGATTACGATTGGCGATGCCCAGGACGACGTAGACGGCTTGATGAACCCGGCCTGCAGAAGACCCTTCAGCACGTCGTACAAACGGTTGACGAACTTCGGTGGCACCTTCCGGCACTGCTGAGCGACCGGCTTGGCGTCGCCAACGTCGATGTCGCAGACGACTCCCTTCGCCGGCAACGGAAGCGCGTTGCCTCCTCCCATCAAGTACTCTTTCCGGCGCCATACGATCTTGCGCAATCGGTCGACCATGTCGTCGGTCTTCACCTTGGGCGATCCGGATGTCTTCTGGCTTCACCGTCGAGTCAAGCGACACTTCCGGGGTCAACGCCATGTGCTCTTCCAAGTCGTCGGCATCCAGATCGCCCCTTCGTGGACGAAGACGGCGTCGTCGAACGCGGCCTGGTTCAGCGTCAGTTCGGCAAGCGACTTAGCGGTGACGAAGGCGATGGCGGCTTGCACGTGCTTCGCCGTCTCGTCAGCTTTGTCGTGGACCTGATTTGGCGCCTCCGCCCCTGGCTCAGACTTGACTTCAGCAACGTGAGGTACATCAGCGACAGCGTCTTCTGCCTGGTCTCCTTCGGTTGCATGACTTGGTGCCTTGGCAGGTGCCCTTGGCAAGATCGCTGTCGGCCTTCGGTACTCGCGGCGTTCGATTGGAGGCGGCAGTGCGGCTTCAAGTTCTTCGGCTTCCTTCTCGCGTCGCGCCTCCAGAACCGGTTCCTGCTCGGCCTCGTAGACCAAGACCAGCCACTCGCGGTATCGCCTTGAGTCGAGCGACACGAAGCCCAGTCTTCGAGCGGCTACGCCTGGCGCCAACCACAAACCAACGACTGTCTGGCATGCGATCGTCACCGGGACGTTGCTGACGTTCGTGACCTTCAAGCCGACCGGCTCGCCTCGAGCATTCAGCTCTGCCGTCGTGATCTAGCGCTCGTGCGGAACACCCACAGCCGCTTCCTGTCTTGAACGAGTTCGGAGACGGGTCGAGCTGCCCGGGTACGCAGTCACCTCAGCCTTCAGCCGGACTTGGTCGACCTTGTCGCTGTACAGCGGACGCCGCCCCTCGAACCGGACCAAGACCTCGTCTGGGAGTCGAGCGACGCCTTCGACCAAGTCCAGGCGGATACCTGCCGGCTCCATGAAGTCTGTTCCAAGGATCGCGTGAGTGGTGCCCAAGCAACCGACCCAGATGGCGAACTCATACACGAGTTCGCCTCCAAGCGTCAACTTGATGCAAGCCTTCCCCGGTACGCCGACCCACCGACGCCAGCACAAGCAAATTGCTCCGAGGTGTCCACTTCGATTCCGAGCTTACGCGCTAAGTCGGAGTCAAGTATGGACACCTCAGCGCCGGAGTCTTGGAGAACTCTGGCGTGGTGGTCGTCGATCAGCGCAGGTACGATGGTCTGCTTGTGCTCTCGCTTGGTGAAGTAACGCCAATAACCTCGACGTTCTCCAGGATGCAGCACAAGTCACTGGATGACCTTCGCCCGTTCGAACTCGCCTTGTAGTTCATGATCAACGGTACGTATTATGATTAGGGGAAACTGTGTTCTCGCTAACCACATACGCGTACACGCAGACCTTGTTGTCGGAACATCGCTCGTCGCGTACCAGCTCCGCAGCTGGCGAGCGTGTTAGTTTAACCACTTCTCCACGGTCGGCGGGAGTAAGCCGGCGTGGGCGACCGGATCGTACCAAGCCTTGAGGTGGTCGCCCAGCCTCGACAACTCGCAGTCGCCTCGCTCGTGCACCTTGCTACACGCTATGCAGCGTTGGAAGCAGTGCTCCGTCGGATGCCCCCTCGCCCCACAAGCTTGACAAGTGAGTCGGCTCCAGCAGTTGCGGTCGCGGTGTCGATGCGACCCACAGTGCGAGCAAGCTTGCGTCGGCTCTTCGACCATCGTCGGCTGGTGCTTCGGCTTGGCTCCTTGGTCTCGACTTGGACGAAGGACAGCCATCACCTGGGCGACGACGTCAGCAACGGTCGAGTCCGTCAGTACCAAGTCGCCGGCGGCAGTCGACCTCGCGTCAGTCCACGCTTCGCTCGCCGAGTCGTCTTCGTCTTTCGAGCTGTCGGCGTCCGAGTACTCGACATCGCTGGCTGGCTCGAAGTGGACTCTGGCGGCCGTGACCGGTGCAAGCGACTTCGCCGCGTCAACGAGAATCGGCCGCGACCTCGATCCAAGCGGAGTCGGTTGGCGATCTCGGTAGTCTCGCGTGTCACGGGACTTGGCGCGGGTGGTGACGGTCTCCTGCCTCTTTAGACGAGTGTCAACCCGGTAGATCGACTTCAGCGTCAGGCGAAGCTCCTTCTCACTCGACAGCTGAAGGACGCCAAGCTGACGAGCCAGCACCGGATCCTCGCAAGTGTCCAAGAAGTGCTCGCTCGCCCGTTGACCGACCCCGCGTAGTCGAGTTCAGCCTCGTTGGCCAAGACGTTCAAGCGGTACAGGAAGTCGATCGGCTCCTCGTTCGACCGCCGCCTCGCGTCGAAGTACCGACGCTGTGGACTGACCATACCGCCGCAGTACTCCTCCTTGAAAGCCCTGCGAGACGACCAGTCGGCTCGGACTTCGCGCGCCAGCTGTCGGTACCACATCTTCGCCAGCTCGGTCAGCAGCTCTGGGAAGAGCAAGCAAGCTTTGCCAGCCGACAACTGATCGCGTCTGATGGCTCCGAGCACGCTGCCCAGCCAGGCCTTCGCACGAAACTCGTCGCGGACACGGCCATCGAAGGTCTTCAAGTCGGTCGCGGCTGCCTGGCGAAGACGAGTGGTCGCGTTGACACCTTGCGGCGTCTGCCTCATGCACTCGTCGTAGATGTCGGCCAGGTAGTCCGTCGTGTTGAAGGTGCCCTTCGATGCGATGAAGTCGCGTTCGACCTTGACCATCGGCGGTGCCCTCGGCTGAGCCTTCTCAGCGACAACCTTCTTCGGCTCGACGCGAGCCGGCGCATATGCCTCGACGGTCGACGGGGCAGCGCGATCGGAGGCGAGCTTGTCGGAGATCAGCTGAGCGGCGGTCGCTTCAGCAGATGCGGTGCGCTCGGCCAGCTCCTCAAGGTACCTTTCGAGATTCTTCAGCATGCCGTCCTTCGCAGCCAGCTCCTGCTCCAGCTTGAGCACTTCGTCCTTCGACTTGTCGACGTACTGCTCGGCCACCGACGCCAGGTCTCTCTCGCCAACCAACCACCAGACCACCGCTCTGGCAGCCATCGTGTGCTCCAAGCGGCGTTGCATCTGGTGCCGCAAGAAGAGGTCGTAGACGGCTTGACCGGCGGTGGCGAGCTTCGCCGAGTCAAGAGCCAAGATGGCAGGCTGGTTCTTGATGGCGACGCTGTACCCGGCGGTGTTGAAGACGCCGACGATCGCGCTGAGGATCTGCTGTTGGTCGCGCATGGCCGCAAAGCCAGGGTCGCGGACGCTAGCAGCCGGGCCGAACTTGGCGACTTCCAAGTGCTTCAGCCCCTCGTGCTTGGCACAGAGGACTTCAAGTATGCGCGCAGGCGAAGCCTTGGTCGGGTCCATCTTGGGCGGCACGGCGTTGACGGCTCTGGTGATCGGCGTCTGTGGCGGCTCGTCCGGAGACAAGCCAGCCAGGCCCTCCAGTACCTGGGGCGTTTTACGTCGCCTCCAGCAGCGACGGGACTTTGTGCCCTCCTTCTCTCCAAGCGCTTGGTCCTTGGTGGCGAGCGAAGCTTGTCGCCAGGCACTTGAGCACTTGGTGGCCGAAAATGGAGTCTCTTTAGTTAGCTTCTGTGCCTAGTCGCCTACTGACTCAAGCTAACTTAGCCTAGCCTACTGTACCATCCCATCAGGTCACCTATCTCTACCCTCTATCCAGCTACAATCAGACGACACTCACCCATCATACTAATTAGCTACTGGCTAGGTTGTCCTACAATTAGGCGACCAAGGCGTATAGCCGGGTTGGTCGCCTAAAATAGGCGCCTGTAATTAGGCGGCAACTTGTCACCCACTTAGCCAGCCGCCTGCCGTCATCAGAGTGTGGGTGATCAGGCGGCGCCTGAATGCGCAAGCAGTGGGGTCACCTAGTTGGTGTGCCGTACACGACCCGGAACTTGACGATAGTGTGGCAGACACCACCTGAGGTGGCGACTTCCCACCGTTGACGCCGGTCGCCTTGAACTTCCGGGACCGCTTTACCACAATGTCGAGCGAGCAGAGCCACCTGAGAGCGCCAAGGTTCTCGAGCAGATCGTGCACTACAGGCATGGGATAAACCATGAGCTGGGTGATGCCATTGGCTACCCGGTAGTCGATGAGAGCCTGATGTCCTCGCCGTTCTTCTTGAGGACGATCACGATCGGCGATGCCCTCTGCGACGTCAACGGCTGAATGAACCCGGCGCTGAGCAGATCCTTGAGCACTTGGCACAGCTTGTCGACGTACTTGGGTGGAACCTTTCGACACTGCTGCGCGACCGGCCGGGCTGAATCAACGTCGACGTCGCACACCACGCCCTTCGCCGGGAGCGGTAAGGCGTTGCCCTTGCCCATGCGATAGTCGCGTCGCTTCCAGATGATCGCTCGGACCTTGTCGGCCATTTCCTCGTTGACGCCGTCGCCGACCGCCACGCGAATATCCTCGCGGTGAACGTCGGAGGCGACCTCCACTTCCGGAATGAGAGCCATCTGCCCGTCGAGCTCGTCGGCCGTGAGGTCGCCTCCTTCGTGCACGAACACGGCCTCGTCCAGACGGTCCTGATCGAGCGCCACCTCAGCGACGGACTTCGACGCGACGAAAGCGATGGCTGCAAGCGCGTATCGGCTGATCGGCTCGACGCGACTTGCTTGGACCTTCGACTCTCCGACGGCTGCCTCACGTTCACCTGAACATCTCTGCTCACCCGGAGTGCTGGTGATCTTGCCTTGCTGTCCACGCGTCCGCTGATCCTCCAACCGACTTGGCTTGAGTACCTGTGCGTCTACCTCGAACTTTACCGACCTTGACGACACTCCGTCGGATGCATCTGTACCCGTAGGCTGCAAGCAGTCGCCGGCCCGCTTGAGAGCCGCCTTGGGCACTGCATACGTTCTCCGCTCGACCGGTGGGGGCAGGCGCGACTCCAACTCCTCGGCCTCCTTCTCATGCTGCGCCTCGAGCATCTCGTCGAGCTCACACTCGAACACGAGCGTCTGCCATTCTTGATACTTCCGGGAGCCGAGCGAGACGTAGCCGGCGCGGCGAGGGGCAGCGTCGGGGGCTAACCACAAGCCGACGATGGACTGGCACTCGATCACCCTCGCCGTGATCTCGCCGACGAGCTCTTCCGGTGACAAGTCGCGATCGACTGGACCGCCGACAGCGCCTTCGTCTTCCGAGTGCTCGATCGAGCCAACGCTGTCGCTGTCGCTGTCGTCACCTGCGGCTAACTCGTCGTCGGAGCTGCGAGCGATCGGCTTGGAGCGTGCGGCAGACCGGATGGGTGCGGACACCGCGTGGACGGAGATCGGTCGACCACGGGCACCTTCCTTCAGCTTACTGGTCGTCAAACGCACTTCGCGTTCACGGTCTCGGTCTCGATCACGATCGCGATCGCCCCGATCACATCGTTGATCGCGGTGACCACTGCGGCTGAGAATGTTCTCCTCGCGATTGAGCCGACTCTTCTGGCGCATCCGACCCTTCAACGCGACCACCAGATTCGCCCTGGCCCTCAACTGCATCGAGCGGAACAGCTCCGAGAGATCTTGGTCTTCGCACGTGTCTAGGAAGTGGGACACGTGACTCTCGTCGTTGTGGTCCTTGTCAAGGCCGATCTTGTCGTCGTAAGCAAACACGTTGAGCCGGTACAAGTAGTCGAGCGGCTCCTCGCTCGGCTTCCGGCGCGCGTGGAAGTAGCGGCGCTGTGGCGAGACAAGTGCACCGCAGTATTCCTCCTCAAACGCCTTCTGCAGCGCCTTCCAGTTCGCCCGGATCGCTTTCGGGAGTTGGCGGTAGAAGAACTTCGCCTTGTCCGTGAGCAAGTCGGGGAACTGGAGGCAGCACTCACCGTCGCGTCGCTGAGTTGGTCGCACCGGAATGCCGCGCGGACCGCGCTGAACCAGGCGATGCCCTTGTACTCGTCGCGCGATTGGCCGTCAAACGTCTTGAGCTCGGACACTGCAGGCGCGCGGAACCGAGCGGCCGCACTGACGTTGGCACCTTGAGCAACACACGAGTCGTATATGTCAGCGAGATACTCGGTCGAGCTGTAGGGCTCCTCAGATGGTTCGGCTACCACGTTCGCTTCGTTCGGCTCCGCCGTAACGACCTTGGACGCTTCGACCTTGACGGCTTCGACCTTGAGCTTGGTCTCACACTTCAGAGCGGCCTCGACAGCCGCGTTCACCTGATCAGCTTGAGTCGCGAGCGCTCGAGCGGCTTCCACCTCGGCTTCTTGCATACGATCGTCGAGAGACTGCAGATGACGCTCGAGCTCCTTGATCGTGGCCTCCTTCCGGTAGAGCTCCTCCTGCATCTCGTCGACCTCCTTGTGAGACCACCCGATGAACGCCTCTGCGATTCACTCCAACTGCTTGTCGGATAGCTGACCGCGGCGGCTGGCAGCAACGGCGTGCTCCATCTTGCGCTGAAGCTGATGGCGAAGCATCAAGTCGTAGACTGCTTGGCCAGCCGTCATGAGCTTCGGCAAGCTCGTGGACGCAATCGCCTCGTGGTTCGCGATCATGACACTATAGCCGGCAGTGTTGAAGACGGAGATGATCCCGTTGAGTACCTCGCCCGCGCTCCTCATCGACGCAAAGCCAGGATCGCGCACGCTCGCTGCCATGCCGGTCTTGGTCACCTGTAGGTGCTTGAGCGCGTCGTGCTTCTGACACAGCACCTCGAGCACGCGCGCGGGCAACACTCGCGGACCGGTCGGGTCGACTTGCGGCGGCACAGCGTTCACCGCGCGCGTGACCGGCGTCTGCGGAGCGGCAGGCGCGTGCTCCACCTCAACAATCGCAGCGGTGAGGCCGATCACCTCGGCCACATCCTCCATGAAGTTGACGGCTCCGGAGCTGTCGAACTTCGCTTCTTCGTCCAGTTCGGGCGCCAAGTTGCGGGCAACGTTGACACCCTCCGATCCAATCGCGTGAACACGCGGGGGCCCAGTTCGACCTGGTGCTTCTAGTTCTTGCGCAGCAGGCGGTGGGGACCCTCCACCTGGCCCCGCTGCGGACGATCCTTGAGTTCTTGATCCTTGCCCGCCTGGGATCGCCGGGGCGGGCGACTTCGGAGTTGTCGATCGCTTTCGACTTGGGACCCATGTGAGAGCCAGCCCTGGCATACGCACCACTGTGGTAACGCGGTCGGTTAAAACTGAGGGACAGCGAACCCCTCAGTCACCGAGCCGTGCACACAACAGACATAGGATCCTTGGATCGGGTGCTGGCTACTCCCCACTGTCGTCGACAGTCCGTGAGGTACTCGCTGTGGACTGGACCGTCGGCGGACTGAGTCCAAGTCGCGAGGAGAGACCAGCGAGGTCGTGAAGCCCGTCGGGTTCCGGCTTCCTTGGGTGCGCGCAGATCGAGAGACGCGCGTCCGGCCGGTCAAACGCAGAGTCGATCGAATCGACCTCTTCACGGTCGTGTCGGGTGCGTGGAGCGGTAGGGTGCGTGGATCGGGCTTGGTGGCGTGTGCGCACAACTTGGTCAAGTACGCAGCACGCCAGGGACCGCTTGGCAGTCACTCTGAACCTTCCTTTGTCTTCCCGTCCATCTAGCGGTCGCGTGCGGTCTGTGACGCGCGCGCGAACCGCCTGCCTTGCGCCGATCTGCTTGCGTCGCCCAGGGGTTTTACGTCACCTCCCTGCCGGTGACGGGACTTGAGTGAGCTCTGCGCTCCTTGTGCTTGGCCTTGGACCGGAGTCGACTTTGACGCATAGTGGGCGTCGCTTTTCCCCGAAGAGACCAAGGCTCTAGCAGCAGTTCCACCGCTGCGATTTCATCGAGCGATTTACGACCTGGATGTCAACTCCATTCTCCAGTTTTCAAGCCCGTATCAAGGTTGTTGGCAGTAGTTCGATCACTGTCATTTCAAGTTCAGCATCCGAGGAACCTCCTTGAAACCAGCTAAGTTCCGTTTGTGTTAGCTCAGTTTAGCTAGGTGCATATTCTAGGCAGAAACCTCCAGGACTAAGGCACTCTCTGAATAGTGACGTCCAGGGCAGTAGTGACCAGTTGGGTCACTGCCGGAAGGGTCGTTAGTGACATGGCGACCCTTTGCCCAAAAGATCCCAGAGGTAAAGCCGTTAGTAGACCTTTTATCAGCAAGAAGAGAGTAGGCAAGAACCTAAAGCAAATAACTCCCCATTTTTCCAAGTCAAGTACAAGTCCCCTCGAAAAAGATCTCTTCCTTCGCTTCAGGGAAGTCGGCCGCCATCAAGCAGTGCGGCGCGGAAGCAGAAGGATCACAAGTTGTTGGAGACCCAGGAATTAGTGTCGAGTTCCTCTGTGATTCGATCACTGTCACTGGTGGAGTCTCCGCGCTTGTGTCGGAATCTTCCTTGATTCGATCACTGTCATCCGCCAGCCAACGTTGCTAAGGGCGGTGGAGTGTGAAGTGAAGAGAGAGAAGTCCGCGCCAAAAACAGTTGCTGCTGTGACGATTGCCCATTGACTGTGTGAGACGGTCGATTGCGGTTGGTTCCAAGCTCTAACTCTTGCTTCAAAGAGTTCCGAGAGTCACAAAGTTCGGTCTGGAGCGATTCAGCCAAGTTCCCAAGTCTTCGAAGGCGGTGGGACGTGTTAAGCCCAACACATACGCCTGTAAGCTGCGGAAATTGACGCTACTATACGGCAACTTGCGCATTTGGTGGCGGAAAACAGTCTATTTCCTTAGAGTCCTTCTACCCCTACAGAGTCCTACACCACCCACTCATCAACTAGAGACACTTCCCTAACCCTACAACCCTACGACTGTATGCGCAAACCTTGGGTGTTTGTCCAATCACCAGGTGGTCTGCAGATAAGCCAGGCGGTCGTGAGATATGCCAGGCAATCGGCTGATCACCTGGAGGCGATCCTGCGGGGCACCTGAGAGATACCGATCGGTACGGTTACCCAACCGGTACCGCCGGTAACTTGGGGTAGTCCACACCCGACTGGAGGTTGCTAGACGGTGCCGATCGCTTGGGGTTCGCTCGCTGGTCTTGAGCGGTTCGCCTGCCGGTTTGGACCGGTCTGCGTCGTGGTTCGGCCCGCTGCTCGCCACACACTTAATCTGGGTCGGCCCATCCCTTCCTATGGAGTAGCTGCCCCACGTCTCGTCTCGTCTCGGGTGGGCCACTCCACCACTGGCCTGACGTGGAAAGTGTTGGAGCGCCGCGCCAATGCACGCAAAATAGAGCGATATCGCGCGATTCATGGAAAGAGCTCGCGAGCATCGACTGGGACTTCGTGTACTCGCCTCAAGCCCGCGTTCAACAGTACCCAGGGCGCAACTCCGTTTGGATCGTGGATGGTGCGACCATCCATAGACACCCTGAGATGGTCCATTACTTGCGGAGTGTCGGTGTTGTGCCCATCTTTCTTCCACATACTGTCCGTTTTTCAACCCCATCGAGATCATATTTGGCTACATCAAGAAGGCCTTCCAGCGCCACTACGTCGGGTCGTCAACTCGAGATCTCATGCCATCTGTCGTGCATACCTTTCGCCTTGGGTCGTTCGACATGAAGAACGTATTTGAGCATTGTGGATGGAAGACCAAAGGGTTTTTCGATCCCAGTCGTGCACTTGCACGAGAAGAGTCAGCAAGCACGACAGAGACATCTCACGAAAGTGAACCGGATGAATTAGATTTCACTGAGCTGGATTGAACGTAAAGCATATACGGTCGGAAACGTGCATGATAAAAGGAATATTGAGAGCTGGCTTGGTGCTTCGGCGACTATTCTTGATGCTCAAAATCATCGATGTTCTCATGTCGAGCTAGCGGATCAACTACCGAGTGTGCTGGAGGGGGGATGTTTCGTATGAATGCTTCGATGATAGACTGCCGCCACTGAAGTCCTTGCTTCTGGGCACGGATGCGCTGCTCAAGCGCACTCACATCACATCGAAGCTGGTTGTAATCTTCGAGAGACGCCCGAACACCGTCCAACGCCATGGAAGCAGACTCGCGCAGCTACCTGCGGTTTTGCTCTGTGCATGTGGCAGCACATTGTATCACAGTGGTGCGTCTGAGTGGGCAAGGGCTATGCACTTCAAGGTCAAAAAGAAGGTTGTTGACAGTTCCAAAACTGAAGAAGTGTGGGGCAGTTGGATGGCCAAGATGCGTGGGCAAACTGTCTTGCTCTTGATCTTCGAGTATAGAACCACTATCCCGCGCCAACAAGAACCGGATAAATTCACTGCCGCCTGCATCTGACCAGAACGCACTGATAGAGCTGGCGCGACCGCGGAGCACTCACAACAGGAGGTGGTGGCAAGTCTACGTGAACGTTGGGGCCAAGTGTTTCAGGGCGAGGTAGTGATATGGCGTATGTGGGCCAATCATCTGACTCGAACCTCAACCGCTCAACTTGGGATGCTTCAGTCGAGCAACCACCTCCAGATTTTGTCGCGCATTGGAGCTTCGACACCCCAACGTTGTCGGTCTTCACTGCGAGCCCCTTGACACGGGACATATACGTATTCCAGAGCTGCTGGATGATCTCATGAAACGAGCTGTCCGTCGCAGCAAAATCGCTGAGTGCCGCCCCAGTCGTGTCTCTCTGCCCAATCAATGACTTTACAATAAATCCTACAACGAGTTGGAAGCGATGCTGCTGGGCATGCTGATCAGATGTTGTTGTGGCGCGTCGCGGCTCGCGGCTCGTGGTTGCCACCGTGGACACCGCGGTTGGAGTTGCTGTGGTGCTGACCACCGCTGCTTCTGCCTGTGATGGCGTTCTCGACGCTCTTCACTGGGTCGAAGTGGGCGTACGTACGCACTCGGGGTACGGGGAGACGCGCTCGCGAGTGCGATGCCCTTGTACGCGCTGGGGTGTGAAAGCAGGTAGAGCGGTGTCACTGTCGCTCTGCATCGCTTCTTTCGACGTGGAAACTAGAGTGAGAGGAATCCACGGATATTCGATCAAAATATTGCGTAACAGAGGGGAACGGTTTTAGGAACGGTTTGGTGGGAACGTTTGCTGAATCGTGTTTGGGAATTATGGATTGAACTCACAATAATAGGGGTAGCCAATTGTCAAGTTGACCCGCAGCCGCAGTGAGAATTGTCCGCGGCAAGTTGGCAGGGATTTTTTCCCACGCCTCTGATTGGCTGAAAACTTTCTTCCCGTTCTGCTTCAAAGTCGGTGCAGGACGGCAAGCAAGAGCAAGATCGTTTTTTTCGTCTCTTTCCGGCGATCCACTTCATTCACATCCTGGAGTGGGTGCCCCCGCCGCGCCACGCCTCGGTGCTGGACCACACGCTTCAGTTTCGCATCAAAACCGGCACTCGCGGCGAAGTTGTCCTGTTAAAGGCCCGGCTATGCGCGAGAGGTGACCGCCAGCAGTTCTTGATCGACTACGTCGATACGTACGCTCCCGTCGCCACGCTGGAGACCGTACGTATCTTCTTTCTTCTCGTGGCGAAGTTCAACCTCGTTGCCTACCAGGGCGTCGTCTCAGGAGCCTACGTCAAGGCTGACCTACCAAAAGATATTTACATGAAGCCCGCCGGGTTGCAGCTCAAGGACAAGAAGGGCACGTATGGCGCCTGAGGAAGGCGCTCTACGACCTGAAACAAGCGGGCCATGAGTGGAGCAAGGCCATCGACCAGTTCCTCCGCGACTACGGGCTCACACACGCGAGGGCCGATCCTTGCCGCTATTACCCTTATGTGGACGGCTCACTACTTCTAGTGTGCCTTTACGTAGATGATCTGCAGGTGGCACACGCCAAAGGGGAGCAAGCGCTTCGACTCACGGCTGCGCGCAGCCTGAAATACGGCGCGAAGAGCATAGAAGCCCCGGACCAGTTTCTCGGCGTACGCATCGCGCGCCCCCGCGCCAGGCACCGTGCTGCTCTCGCAAGCAGCGTATGTGGACGAAGTCTTGCACCGCTTTGCCATGGACGGCTGCAAGCCAAGCAAGGCGCCGATGATGCCCGGCACCCGAATCGATCAGCTCGAGGACGGGCCAACAGACGAGGAAGTCGAAGACATGCGGCGCATGCCTTACCGCGAGGCCGTTGGCGCGTTGCTATACCTAGCACGGGCGATCCGGCCGGACACAAGCTTCGCCGTCGGCAAGTTAGCCCACCACAGCTCGCGCCAGCGCAGGATCGCGTGGGATGCTGCCAAGTACCTCTTGAGGTACTTGCCTGGGACGAATGCCCATGAAACTGAAGCTGGAGCCCACGACCGACGACATCACGGCCGCCACGGATGCCGACTGGGCCAACGCCAAGACCAACCGTAAGTCGGTCTTGGGCCGCGTCGTGTTTCTATTCGGCGCACCAGTGGCATGGGCCAGCAAGAAGCAGACGATAGTCGCCAAGTCGAGCACCGCCGCCGAGTACGTGGCGTCAGACGACGCTATCGAGGAAGCCGAGCTCGTGCAGCTCATCGTCAACGAAGTTCTCCGCAAGGACGTGCGCCTAGTGCTATCCATGGACTCGCAGCCGGCCATCACCCGACTCCGACGCCACGATCTCAGCGAGAAGCAGAAGACCGTGGACGTGAAGTTCCAGTCCACCACGAGCTTGCTGCATGAGGGAAAGATGGTTGTGCATTACACGCCGACGGGTGACATGCCAGCCGGCCTACTCACTAAGTCTCTAGGCTCGAGCCAGAACCAACGCAAGTGTGGCCTGTGTGGCCTTTCAAGTGCCGAGTGAAGCACTCGCGCGCTGCTTGTGGGGGAGGTGTGGTTCGTCAGCAACTTCAAATGGACAAGCAGCACGTGAGCAGCGGCGACAGGGTTCCTCCGGACGCACGTGCTTATCCGGAGGCCCAGAGATTGCTGAGACCCCGGTCTGCGGCCAGGTCTCTCCGGATTCCCTCCATCTAGAAGGATCCGTAATTTAATCTAGGTCTTTGTATGTGCTAGATGGCATAAAGAATCCCAACAAAAGACCGGATCCAGGAAACTCACTCTGGAATCCGCCACCAAGTTCCAACACCCTGGTCTCGCACTGACTGCTCCGGTTCGCGTTGAGTTCCTACATGCGTCCCCCACTTGCTCCGGTGTCAGTGAACTTCGTGTTGGTGTCGCCATGTCCGATCGTCGTGTGTCTTTCGAACATCCAACGCAACGCACAAACAATATAGCCAATCAAACTATACGGTGGAGCGTAAGATCTCGGCCTTGTGATTTCTAAAACATCCCTGTTGGATTTTTCAAGACTGGAACAAACAGTCGTCCAAATTTTGTTCGTAGTTCAAAGAACTATAGGTCGCTTGAGTTGCAAATCCACCGGTATTGCACTGGTATCAGTATTTACCAATTTGGTACCGGTATTCCGTTTCTAGGATGATCAGTACTGTACTTGTGCTATCAGTCTGAACAGATATACCTAAGGCGTGTGCATTGGGCCGTTACCACCAGTCTCTTTCCCGGGGTATTCGGTTCTCAGGACACTTTACCATCGATAGCCACAATCTGATCCGGAATGATGCCAAAAAAACTACATTTTCAAAGGATGCTGGACGTTCCATCTCCATTTCGGTCACGCAAATCCGGACTTTTCATTGGATGGAAACACCGCCCGCGACAGCGGCAGCCCAGTGGAGACACCAGCCACCAGGCTCCGCCCACGATAGCGAGCGCCCAGAACATCCACATCCCCACTATCCAGGAAAGCAAACCCGCTCGCGAAGCGGGCAGCAGTATCTAGTCTTATCAATTAGAAGTTGTAACAGAAGACAATACATGAGATGCATGTTAGTACTCGGTTTTCTTGAAACTACTGATTCGAATGATCACCGGCACTCTAACCTAAACATGCCGTTATTCAATGTCATGCAGCGACATCGCTCGGGCGCGTCACTGCACTGCGCTGAGCTTCTTGAAGTGTTGTGGACGAGTGATAGAGAGAGAAGTTTTGACCCACGGTCCCTCGCCTGTGTTTCCTCAACACTATAAACAACCAGATCGGAAAAATCGGGCATAGAATAGCAATGCCGCCAGGGAATAATTCACTTTTGTAAACTTTTGCAACAATCTACCAGAAAACTTCCAGGCGTTAATTTTTGTGGAACGTTTTTGACTTTTCATGTAACGGGCCACGCGCCCGTTACACAGCACCTCCCTGAGGAAGCTTGATTCCTTGAGCCGTCGCTCCGAGCCGATATCGATCGGCGAGCACCACGCACTTGGCTTAAGACGAACTGTCTGTATTACGGTTACCCGTCAGGGAGTAACCCCCAATAACCGATATCCCGGGTACCTGTTACCCAGGGATATCACCTACTGAATCTGATAAACATGAGTCACAACTTAGGGTAACTTTCCCCTAAGTGGACCACCCTAGTTAAGTACCTATACAACATAACCTACACGTGTAACCGTATACCCCGTTACATTTCCGCTCTCGGATTGCCGTAGGCAACACGCCTTCCCAGCAGTTGCGCTGTGCCTTACCATCCAATGAGCACGTAGAGACTCCACCTGCTCAGCATGCGGCTAGTTGCGTTGAAATCAGTGAAATGTTTGTTACACGAACCTCAGTGGTAGCGTGTCTGCTTTTAAGCAGAAGATCGAGAGCTTGAATCCCTCTGCCAGCACTGACAATCTAGCTCTAGGGCTGGCAACTAGCAAACCGCTGGCGCCAAGTTAAACCAACAACTTTGATTGGACAACTCTCACCTTGCAAGTCCAGTCACATGGAATTACTTACATCGATATGTTACCACATCAATCTGTTCTTATCAGTCCTCTTTTAGACGATCACAAGTTATGAGCACCTTCACGATGAAGCCGCGGCAAGTGCTGTAGATACACGCTGCGAACCAGCGCGTAGCCACCGAGCCGCCCGCGACCCGAGCTCGCCGTCCGCAAGGGACCGGTAGCTCGTCCCAGCCAACAACACTGCTACCCAGCCAGACTAAGACACCACCGCCGCTGACCACTCCAGGGGCTGTGAAGAGAGACCCGCGACGCGTCGTCAGCACTCGCCGCCTCCACAGATAGCAATCGCGTTCCAAGCACCTCCTGGGACATCCGCACCGACCGCCGCGCGATCCTCAGCCAGCACCACGCTAGATACGGCCTCGACAGCGCCGCTGATTGAGGCCAACTGGCTGCGCATCCAGCTTCTAACGCAGCATCCGCCGTTGCTAGCTATGATTGCGTCGGGGTTTGTTCGCCGTGTACCATAGCTGTACTGGCAGCGCGCACCCAAGCCTCGGTAGCATCGTGAGGTACACGGCGATCATGACGCCTCGGGTCGTCGGCGGCACTTCTTCATCATCGACACTGACAAGCTCTACTCCCTACGCAGCGCCTGGTCGGCGTGGATCACGAAGTTTTGGGAAGCCCCACTCCACCCGCCAAAACCTTGCAGCGCCGCATCCCAGCGTACTGTGTCGCACGGGGCCTTCATGAAGCCGACACGCTCATTCGTGGCCGCGTCCTTGAACTCTCAGCTGCCCGTCTCCTTGGCCTACAAGCTCTCGACGAGGAGCGGTCCTTGTCCGGTCCGCGCTCGCACTCCAGGTTGCAGTCGTATCGCGGTTGAGGCGCCAAAACAAGCGCTTTGCGCACTGCTGCTTGCAGGAGCCCGTTCTCGACTGGCGAACACTGCCGCATGCACTTGGGGCTGCGCGTGGACGTTCGCGTATCGCTGCTTGGGCGTGAACGGGGTGAGATTCGTAAGCTCCAGGCCATGATCATCGAAGCCATACTCGAACCGACCGCGGAGCACCGGCAGGGTCGCCACGAAGCGTACTATGTCAACAGCCTGCTTGATCAGCGTGAGCATCGTTCCAAAGTCCACGCCTCTGTGAGCCTTGTTAACGACGCGCTTGTGTCGTTGTGTCAGGGCGAAAGGCGAGGTTTTCAAACTAAGGCCGCCTCTCCCTGCCGCGACGTGAGACCGACGTAATGGTGCGCACCGCGGAGACCATCGTGGATGAAGAAGAAGTAGAGAACTCTCCTCGGCACTTGCCTAACGACCTGTTCATGTGCCGGATGTCCGCAACGTTTCCCGTTGTCGCGGGGTCGATATCCGCATCGAGGTTGTCCTCTTCGCGACTGCTGAACACAGCCCGCAGAGGCGATTCCATTGGGGATGGCTCGATGGCCGGGGTCAGGCCGACGAAGGCCAAGCTGGCGCAGCTCTTCATTTACTTCAGGACGGTGCCAATTATGTGCTTCCTGCGCACACAGACGACCTACCTACATGTGCCAAGTCTGAAGAGCAGGAGTGCCTCGTCAGAGTCGCGGGACGCGTTCAGCAGAGCCGAGCTGTCTCGCCTTTTGTGTAGGTAACGATAATTGCATTATGCCGTTCAGGGCTCACCAGGGCAACCAACTCAAGACCATTGACCACCGTTGCGTTCTCGCCGTCTGCGACTGAAATGCATAATTGAGATGGACCGGGTCGATCAGGGGTGTTTCAATGGAGTCGTCGCCCTGGACGATGTCGAAGACAGGGAGCTCGATGGACCTGCGCTCGCCAGAAACCACTCCTTATACCCATTGACCTGCGTTTGGTCCGCAACAGGTGCGCCGATATATACGAACTGGTCCACACATCAGCTTTCTTGTTGTAAACCAGGCGGAGTCGAAGCTTAGGTATGGGGATGTTGAACTCTTCTGCATCCTCTTAGTCTGGGCCCACCGGTTGAACTATCGCGGTCTACGACGAGACGCTCCGCACACGGACATAGCAGGACGCCGCGAGTTGCAGTTGAAGAAAAGCAACAGCTGCTATTACCGGTAAAAATAGTAGGACCGGTAGTTAAGCGCTCTAATACAGCGAGTACTGTAGAACAACTAACTCAGTTTTGCCGTCCTTTCTTTGAAAATGCGCCTCCCCCCGGCCTCGGCGGGGCAAGCAATTGAACGAAAAAATAAGCCGACTGTCTTACATGGATGCAAGAGAAGAAGACTGGGCGGCCCAAGAAACAGTATCGCTGCGTTCGTGCGGCATTCATTGTCGCACGCGTTTGCGCCTTTTCGGCTCGCAAGGCTACGTATGAAATCCGGTGGCTTGACACGATGTTCAACAACTCCGCTGAAGCTGTCGATTTGAACACCGTCAAGCGGGGGCAGATCAACTACTCCGAGCTGCACAAGAACGGAGATGCACCACGGTGGTCACAACTTGTTCGCCCAGATCTGGCCGACGCTATAGCCTTGGAGATAGATGTTGATGATCTTGAGGAGGGAAGCCTGTACGATCAGAGTGGCGCACTTCCAGTGAATATGCGTGAGGTTGAGGCGATCAAGAACATGAACTTCCAGCCCGATGAGGAGATGGCAGCTCCCGACGACCGTTTCGCACATGAAGACGGCTCAACGAAGACTCGGGTACATCCCTGTTGATTACTAGATTGAACTATGGTTCGAAGAATGGTTCGGATTCTTGGTGGCAAGGTAACTGATTTGAAGTATTGATAGAAGGCTAAACACTTGAGAAGCCACATTGACAAACGTACGCACACTCACATGTTCACTCGTTCCAAGGTCACTTGGACGTGAGGACGTGCTCGAGTGTCCATGAAGTTGGAGGAGTTGAAAAAGATGGATCGCACGCGCCGCTTGCGTTGGACGTACTGATATTTCACGAAGCACGCAGTCTTCTTGTTGTGAAAAGCTGCCTTGTGGATCATAGCACTCGGGATTGGTCCTGCGTGGAGTACATTGCATCAGCTCATCACCGTCACGAAGCCATAAATGTTTAGACTCACCTTCACACCAGTGACCAAAGGGGCCTTTTGGAGCTTCTGAGCCCATCTTCTCAAAGATCTTCGGGATCGAGTCGTTCAGCACAACGCCCGTCGAGGCACGCAGCTGGATGAGTTTCTTCACAACCCCATTGTGCGATTCGAGCGCATTTTGCGATGGTGAGGTCCCAGGTATAGCGCTCGTATAGTACCACCGCGCCCACTGCTCGGGGAGATAAATATTCTCAAACCAGTCGGCGTACTCGGTTTCTTCGTCGTCGCGCCATCGTTGGAGACACACTTTGGCAAGGGCAGCGAGGTGTTCTGGCGAACGTGCCAGATGAAGTTGCGTAATGTTGGTTGCAATGCTTGCGTCGTAGTACCTATAGTCGTTCAGCAGACCAATCTTCTCGCGGCACTTGCGCGCTACGTGCGAGTAACAGTCCAGGAGGGTGATGTCAGGCCACACAAGCTTGTAGGCATTTGCAATGCAAGCCGCGTGGTCGAGGCTTCCAAACTCACTTTCAGATCGATGTAAAAAGACTCTTTGGCGTACTTGACAACCGTTCGGAACAGTTCTTCGTAGGCATGCTGGTGCTCGGTGCGTACGAACATGTAGGCCCAAGGCACAAAGTTCTTGCTGTAGACGCGATGATTAGTAAACAGAGTTCTGTAAGAGCCGAAAGTGACGAGCACCCAGTTGCCTACAAAACAAATCGTGTGAATAGTTTGCATTTGCATACAGAATTATATGCGCACTCGTACCGTAATGAACCTTGTAGGTTCCATCGGCGGCGGCGAAGATGCCATCGGCTTGCTGTCCTTCGAACGCATACAGTACATTTCGAAAGAGGCGTCGTGACGTGAAGATAACACCAATGCACCCGACGGTCTTGCCGTCGATGAGGACTTCGTGGCGAAAACAGTTGCAGACGAGTGTAGCATTCTATATCCCGGCGAGCAGAGCAGCAAGAACAGCTTTATCAGCGAGACTGTCGAACACACCATCAAAAAGAACTCTTGGCGTTCGGTACACCATCGTAGGCCACACCATTCGACGACCTCAGCATGTGAGTGGATCTTTGTTGCCTCTTCTCTCTTTCTTGTCAACTGCTGCTTCCGGTTCTTGATTTGTTGTTCCGTTGGCAGCGCGTTGAGCAGCTTCTCCTGGCCTTCATAAATCTTTTTCATCTCGCCGAGCACGATCACAGGTCCCGCGCCCAGTGACCTGGCATCGACTTCAGCAATATGCGCTGGATGGATTCCCCTGCGTTTCATTGATAAATTGATGGGTGAGCTGTTAGATGAATCGTTGGATGCGTCGTTGGATGATCTGTTGGATGAACTTTTGGATAAATCGTTGGATTTCCTGTGGTCACCTCCCACTTCGAGAACGAATTTGACCTCGCCCTCGTAGGCACAGTCCACACTCCGGATGCGAGCATGGCGTCCGCAAAGCTGATGACGGCGGCAGATGAAAGTCTTCGAGCGTCCACCTTTGCCTGATTTGGACTTGACCGTGTAGTGTACATTGTCTTCGAGGAGCTGCAGCTTGATGTGCACGTCGTCGAACGAGTTGTGCTCCGAATGATCGTGTAGTTGGACGGTGCCGGAGGGCGCATGAGCAGTACCGCTCCACCATCGATAGGCTTCGCTCTACTCGCGCTCGTTGATGGGCGCGAACTTGACGTTCGCTTCGAGGCCTGCTTTGCTTGCGCCGACGTAGATCGCTGAGCGCTTTGCGTTCGCTTCGAGGACGGCTTTGATCGCTTTGCGCTTGATGTGGAACGCTGAGAGGTCGGCGCAGAGCGCTTCGACGCAGGCGCTGCCTCCTGCGAGCTGGCTTGGGGCGACCTCCTGGGAGAATTTGGCGCCGACAGCACCCTGACCATCGCTGTTGTATTTGGAATCACGACGATGAGAACGAACTGCAAAAAAAAGACACAAAGGCAATCGCTCTTACCAGGTTGTGCAAGCGTCGTGGGTAAGTTTGGCGGGAACGACCGCGCGCGTTGCCGCCAAAGATTCTGCCGTGCGCCATCGCGGAGTGAAGAGGCGCGCACGCGCTTCGAGCTGTAGGTACCCGCACGGTATATCGTTTGAAATTGAAGACATCAGGTCTGGATCGTTCCGTTCTCGTGGTCTTGGAATCTCCGTGTGTCTGCCTCGCCACCAGATGGCGTCACCACTCAAAAGCATCCGGTTTGTATCGGTAAATGGTCGGAATGTACAAAAATCGACCACCACTCAAAATCATCAGACACCCCTCAGAAACCATCTCGTCTCGGGATTGCATAGTATTATGGCATTTAAGGATTATTAGACTATGCCGAATATGGAGCACAGACAAATATTGTAACGAGGTTGACCTCGTTACTTCGCGTACACTGTCAGCAGCGTAGTCAACACACAACACAGAAACTTTGTGTTGCGGGGAAAATGGGAAACTAAAATTACGGTTTAGGAAAGCAAAAATAAAACCTACTCTTTGTGTATAAAACCTCGAAGGATCCGCCTTCGGAATCCTGCCCTCCACTCAATCACGGATACCTAACGTGATTGGTGGGAAACCGGGACGATATTAGGAATATCGTCCAATCAGAAGCCGTCACGAGTCGTCGGAATCTCGACGACTCGACAACGTTCCTATCGGACACGATAGACATCGGTCCGAACATGTAACGGGTTATACCCCGTTAGATCACCCTCCCCTCAAGACGAAAGTCACGTTCAGTGACTTGCGAGAGGGAGCACTTGTTGGTCGGTTGATCCAACGGCGAGATCTGAGCCACGGCGTTGATGGTCATCGATCAACGCCTCCATGTCGCGCTCCATTCCAAGGATGGAGCCAGAACGACGAACCATCAGCGCGGACGACTATCGCACTGCCATGGCCGTGAAGGCCATGGGAGAGGCTGCTGCTGCGCGCACTGGATCCGCTGCGCAAGACCGCGCAGCGAAGGAGACCGGGCAAAGCGCCGGCGAGGGCGCTGCCGCGACCAAGCCGACTGAAGAAGTCGCCATGGACGACGGTGGTGAACCACCATCGTTGCCGAAGAAGTGTGATGTAGCGGTCGTCCGTTTTTGACAATCTGCCCGGCTCTTGCTAGCGAAGGGGTAGCGCTAGGAGCCAGGAAACGTTGCCAACTAGCTGCAACTGCTGCTCTTTCCCGGGTTCAGCCACTTAGACGAACCGGGTTCGACGCAGAGTCACAGAAGGCGAGCAATGTCCAAATGCACCAATTCCAGTCCAAGCAAATCCAGGATGACTAGCGCAAGGCGAGATATCGCTCACCCGGCTAGCACCTCACGTTGTGTACCCTTTCTCGGTTCTTCAGAAGCTGGGTAATAGAGGAAATGACCCGCTACCCGATGCTATCTGATTTGGTAGGCAAACCGGTTGCCAGAACCTTCAGAGGCCACGGAAATACAAGGGAAAACAGGGGGACAATGACGGCCGAAGCGATCAACTAGTCCAAGAACCGGTACCAGACCGGGGAAACGCAACCAAGACAGATACTATAACATGTATTACCGGGTTTCCCAGCTAATACAATCCACCACCTCAATACCAAGACTCTCAGACCGTGGCCTGAACCACGTCCCTCGAGTAGACTAACCAGGAAACCGCTTCACCAGTCACTTGACCGGCTCCGCAGCTCGCAGGCCAAATGCACACACACGCAGCACACACCGCCAGAGCACTCTACCAGACAGCCAATACCTTAGGGAGCCGGGAGAGCGAGGCGGTTGTCGATACTACCGGTGTTGTAGGCCAGAAGACTTGGAGTTGGCAAAGCAAAAGGGGAAGTCTATTATGGAGGGTGGGCCGGTTGCCCGATCCCTCTTAGAACCGGGAAAACTGTTTACTAGACAGGAATCCAGTGAGAGCCTCCCGTACCGATGAGTACGTATCAGATACCCAATGGGTTCGCGCACCAGCACAGGATAGAGGCACACACGAAACTAACGGTAAGTTTCCGCTAGGACCGGTAATAAACCAGACTGCTCCTTCTGCGGCCGGTAATATTCGGCCGTAGAAGCAGGTACCGCGTTCCGGGTACCGGCAGTGTGGCGCCACCGGAAACTGGGCACGCCGACCCAGTTGGGGTACAGTACACAACTTTAGATCCTATCCTAGGCATATCTTTGACTCGCTGCCGGCTCTACGACCACGGCAATGTGCTTTATACGCGTGTGAGAGCCGGCTACGCTTGCTTGGGCTGGTCTAGCCAACGGCTGACGCCACGTCCATGACGACTTGTATCCCGGCTACCAGGAGGGCGACCAAGGCGGGTTCACCATTTCCTTGGGTGCTTACAACCGGGGAACTTCGTCGGGCCGCGTTTAGACCGGAGGCACTACATCACAGAAGCACGAAGACCCGTCGGGCGACGCTGCGATGTGCAGCGGCGGCGACGACGACGACGACGACGACGACGGCGGGGACGGGGACGGGGACGGGGACGAAGACTTGAAGCCAACGCTGCGACGTCGACCGTCGCTGCGAAGCAAGCGAAACCCGCGTCTGCATGGTCCGAGTCGAACTTCGAAGAGGTGGACTACGAGCCGGGCAACGACGATCGCGCGGATGCGCCGCCGGAGGCCAAGCCGGCGGCCGGTGTGTACCGCGACTCGGACACTCGAACGTCATCGTTCGAGTCGGAGCTCACGCGCCACGACTACTCGCCACCGGGTAGTCCAGTGAGCGACCAAGCGAAGGAGGAAGGTGAACTTCCTGAAGGCCGTCGTCACGATCAACGCGATCGTGAGGTGTTGATCACAAACCTCCACGCAAGAGTCCGAGGATCGTGCGCTTAGATCCTCGGCGCCTGATGTCATGCCGTGGATGCCCTCGGACAACGACAGAATGTGCGCGCGCCGTTGGTCCGGCGGCGCACATTCTGTTTGATTGCGCAGGGCTCGACCGCGGCCCGTACGTCGTGGGCCTCTTCCCCAGACACGAGGAACGTCAGCGTTTCCTCGTGGGCTGCTTCTTCGAACGACGTTTCTATCGACACAACGATAGACCGACCGACCGAGAACCCCTGCGTTGATCCAGGGATGGAACAAGTTCCCTGACAACGGCTGTGTCAAGGGAGGAGTGAAGCCTTGGCTCATTGGGCTGAAAGCCGCAGCCGATCGATACACAGCCGGCAAGCCTTTCAACGCTTGCGGTGATGGCTCTGCAAGGTACGCCATCAAGCGCACGATGTTAGCGTCGTGTGCATTCGCAGCACGGATGTCGTCGAGCAAAGTCGACGACGGAACACTCGAGCTGAACGCAGCAGCTGCGTTCAGCGAACCTTGGTCGACGATTGTCGGCTCGAAGTCGGGCCGACGAGAGAGAGCATCCGCGACGACGTTAAACCCTCCGGGCTTGTACTCGACGGAGAAGTTATACTCGGCGAAGAAGGACAACCACCTCGCCATACGCTGCGAGAGGTGCGGACTGTTCACAGCCGTGCGTAGAGACGCATGGTCTGTGAAGTCCATGAACGGTCTATCTCCAAGCAGATAGACGCGGAACTTGGCCAGCGCATACTTCATGGCAAGGAGCTCCTTGTCATGCACCGGATAATTCCGCTCAGCTGGTTGCAGCTGACGTGACTGGTAACAGACGACGCGCTCAGCGCCGTCGTCGTCGGACTGCATCAGCGCTGTGCCGATGGTAAAGTCGCTCGCATCACAAACCACATGGAATGGTTTGTCTTGGTCCGCACTCGCCAGAACTGGTGATTCAATCATGCTCTGCTTGATGCATTCGAAGGAACGCTGGCAATCAGCGTTCCAAGCCCACTTGACGTCTTTCTTGAGCAACCAAGAGGAACAGTCATCTCAGCGTAGTTGAGCGAGTACTTGTGCAAGTACGCCGCGAGGCCAAGGAATTTTCGAAATCCCTTGATGTCCAGTGGCGTCTGTCGCTCCTTGATCGCTCCGATCTTTTCGGGACCAGGGTGCACGCCGTTCTTGCCGACAATACATCCAAGAACGGGTATCTCCCTAGCCGCGAATATACACTTCTTGAGGTTCGCGTACAGCTTATGCTCGCGCATAAGCGTGAGAACCTCACCGATGTGGAGTCGGTGGATCTTCAGATCCGACTTCCCGTCCATAGCTCGGCTATGGATGAAGACATCGTCAAAGTAGCTCGGTGCGAACGCTCGCACCGGGCGTAATAGATGCGAGACGCGTTTATTGAACGTGGCTGGTGCGTTGCTGAGGCCCTGAGGCAACACCAACCATTCCCAGAGCATGCCGCTTGGGGTGCTGACGGCCGTGTACGGGATATCCCGTTCACGCATCAAGATCTGATAGAGCCCATCCATCCGATCCATTGACGAGAAGATGGTGATCTTCGCCATCCCATCGATGATGACGTCCTTCCTCGGTATCGGCGTCTGCGCCGGTGAACGCGTGTACAATCCACCACCCTCCTGTGGCCTTGCGCACACAGAAGGTCGGAGAGTTGTGAGGAGAGGTAGACTCTCTCACATGGCCAGCAGCGAGACGTTCTGCGAAGAACTTGTCGACCGCTTCAACCTGTTCATGAGGCAGTAACCACTGCTTCATGACACCGTACTTCGAACCTGACTTCAGGTCGATCTCGTGCCGAATGCCTTTGCCCTTCGGGAGTTCGCACGGCACGGATTCGGGGAATACATCCGCGAACGCCACCAAATCCTCGTAGAGAGGATTTCCCTCGAGCGACTCCCAGGATTGAGCCGAGTACAGCTCAATCCGAGTCTCCTCATCGAGGACGCTCTCGTCCACCGATGAGGCGCTGAGAACCCGTTCGTTCTCAGCAAATACCACAGAGACCGAATGTCGGTGACGCACTCGTCCTCTGTGATGAGCACGCAGATCTGCGTGATCTTCCCGCGACGCAGATCGCGCAAGAACCGCTTGGGTTCGAGCGTGGGCAATGTGGTGATCTCCGAAGTCAACTTCGGAGGCGCAACGAGGTCAAGAGTGGATGCACCCACTCTAAGATGTTGATCGTCTCAAGTGACTTCCTGCGGCCTAATGCATACAGGTCCCTCGAGCTGCGGTTGCGCTGCTGCAGTGAGATCTCCATCGCTCGACGTTCTAGCCGAGGCGGAGAGTCGACGTTGCCTCCTCGCGGCAAACGTCGAAATCTTCCTCTCGTAGTGCTGCCCCTTCGGCAAGCACGGTTTCTTCGACTCGTGTGGCTCATTCGCACGAGGAACTTCCTAGCGATGCGGCCGTTCCGGCTCGTATGCGTCACTTATCACTTACTCGTGCGGCTCATTTGCACGAGAAGTCTTCGGCGCTGTCTGCGGCTTCGCGCAGACCCCGGCAGCTTGCTCAACGACAAAGGACGACTCTTTGTCGTAGTCTTGTGCAGTCGTACCAACGACCGAGTGACTGGTGAGGCTATCACGCTCACCTTCCACACATCCACGTGCATGTGGACGCTCCAAGACCGACATCAGGTGGCCACCTGATGACTGAGCGGCGGGCATCTTCACTGATCGATGCCGCCAGCTAATTCATGGCTCGTGGAGACGAAGCCATGACAGGCCCAGGATGGCGTCGAACTTGTCATCCAGATCGAGTATGACGAAGTCGTCGTCGTACTCATTGCCTTCAAGCGTGTAGTGGAGGCCCACTACGCGTTTCATAACCTTCACGGATGCGCCAGTAGTCAGGCGCACCGTCATCCTCGTCGGAGGGATTTCTCGCTCCACAAATTCGAGCCCAAGAGTCTCGAGAGACTGTCGTCGAACGAAATTGTTCGACGCCCCACAGTCTACGAGAGCTCGAAGCGAAGACGTCGCACCTTCGACTTCGAGCTGCAAGGTGATGAGGGCTTGTTGTCACCAGGTGTGGCAAAGCACAGGGACTGTGCTTTGGGAGCAGCCTTCGCCAAGAGTCCCACAAACTCTCTTGACACGACTGGATCAGTAGGTCACTCCGCCCCCACTGACCCTGAACGTTTTTTTGTTGACCACCACGCTGTTGGTTCTTCGCAGCGTGTTGATCCACCCACTGAACCTTCTTTTCAGTGGGGCGAGCGCGTCCATTGCCGCGAGGCACTGGGTGCGGCGCATTACATTCGTAAGCGTAATGCCTGGTTTTGTGGCAGCGATTGCATTGCTGCGATCGTTTGTCGACGCGAGGGCGCTGATCGCTCTCGACGTACGAGAGATCCATGGCCTTAGGATCTCCTGAGTCTTGTCGTCGCTGCGGACGATAAGCAGCAGAGTGGACAAAAGCCTGACGCAGGCTGAAGTCCACCTGGCGTGCGATGGAGATCGCATCCTCGAGTGTACCAAACTCGAGGCGGAATATCTGGGTCTTGATTGACCCATCCTCGAGCCCCTTGATAAACGCAGCAATCTACGTTTGAGCATCGATGGGATTCTCCACGATGCAACTCACGAGGTATCATGCGTGCTGAGGGTAAGCGTGAATATCACGCGTACCTGCTTCAAGTCCAGAAACTCAGCACGAGCCCTGAACTCGGGTCGAGGAGGTTCGAACGCCTGTCGAATCTTGGCCTTGAACTCTTCGTATGATCCGAAACAGAACGGATCGCGCAGCTTGAGACCCAGTGCCCATGGCACCGACGGCGGCTTCGCCGATGGTGGAGGCCATGCGCTGAACAGCCTGCCACTCGAAATCACTCAAGTCGAGGAAGCTCTCGCGCGCGGCGTGCCGACTCTGCGTGCCGGTGGTTTCCGACGCAGAGGGGTTCATAGTCGCTGGGCGGACTACGATGTGCTACCAGGTGTAACGAGGCTGACCTCGTTACTTCGCGTACACTGTCAGCAGCGTAGTCAACACACAACACAGAAACTTTGTGTTGCGGGGAAAATGGAAACTAAAATTACGGTTTAGGAAAGCAAAAATAAAACCTACTCTTTGTGTATAAAACCTCGAAGGATCCGCCTTCGGAATCCTGCCCTCCACTCAATCACGGATACCTAACGTGATTGATGGGAAACCGGGACGATATTAGGAATATCGTCCAATCAGAAGCCGTCACGAGTCGTCGGAATCTCGACGACTCGACAACGTTCCTATCGGACACGATAGACATCGGTCCGAACATGTTACGAGTTATACCCCGTTACAAATATAGCATGCGCGAGAAACCATGCCGCCAAGGCAGAGCTGATTTGCGATCTGCCCTTCTGGAGTATTATAAGACGGTCTTTTGGCTAGAGATGTATCGGATTAGATGTTCCATAGCTGTCTTTGGAATGGAGTGAGGTATCATTTCCAACACCACTTCTTCCTGCTCTCATACAGCACTCATGATGGCCTATACGCCTCGCAAGCGCGCCAAACCCCACACAGAACCAACGCCACGTGAAATCGTAGAGGCTCAACGATCGCGAAGACTTGCCTTCTCGGACAGGGTCCAGATCCTAAGAGTCAATGCTGCTCTTCGGCTCGACCGAGTGCGCTTCTCAGGGCTCACAGACAAGATTGTGGCTTTCTTGTTGGGGCGATCTACAAAAACGATCGGGTCTGTGTGGAAGGAATTTCAGCTGAGAGGGACGCTCGACGAGACAGCAAGCCCAGCGCTGCCGAGCCGCGTTGCTCGTCACCGCATCGAACTGACTCCACGGCTGCTTGCCGACCTGCGCGATTTTATAGTTAGGAGGGTGCCAAACGTGAGCGGATGGTTGCAAAGGACGTGCTCTTCTTTCTGGTCGAGATTGGCCACATAACGGTTGACGATAGTGACCCTATGGACTTTCTGGCCGCAACACGAACTGTACAACGCCTCCTGGCGCGTCAAGGCTCCAAGCGAGGTAAGCGAAAGGGAGTGTACAGGCTGTCGTCCACCAAAGCGATACTCCGCGACGACTACGTTCTGAAAATGGCCGTTGATCCTCTCATTTTATGCCGCCGCAAGGTCAACATCGGCGAAAGCTATATCCACCACAACTACTCACGTCACCAAGACTCTCTGTACGACCCAACGGATCCGAATGTGACGATCGAAAGGTACGTGGGAAAGCGATATTGTTTCATAGCCGCGATCATCGACGAAGACCCCGTTGGAGATGGGTCGCAACCGCTGGGATACGAGCTCGAGCCCGTTGACGAAGACGCTGAGCTGGATATTGCTCTCGGGGTTCCGTTTCCGTCAAACCAGGCCGAAATGGAGATCTACAAGCGCGGGATGGCTACGCATCCCAGCAAGAGCCAAGTGCTCATGGACACGGTAAAAATCTTTGAGGGCAGCAAGCAAACCAAGGACTACCATGGCATGTTTAAATAACGATAGAATGGTTATTGTAGACTGTTTTGCCTGTCCCGTCTACCAAATTTTTGGGGTGAATTATCCAAAATTTCCCCAAAATGACCAGATTATGGTTATTTAACAAAACGGGCAACAAGACCTGTTTTGTGCAATGATTAGACAAAACGCCGCTGTCGTCTATTTTCTTAGAAGAAGAAATTCTTCGTGCATAAATAGGGACCCGAAGATACACCATCCCACTGTTTTCTGTGTTATTCGCGCCAGTCATCAGACGCTTGCAACAACGCGCTCCTGCTCCTGTGGCTGGTGGCTGTTGTCATCCCGAATTTGGTCGCCGAACAACATGAAAGACGCCTGGAAGGTCACGAAGATTGATGCGGCGGTGGAAATGTTGGATTAGATCGCGCAGGCGTGCAACTCTCACGTGAGAAGTTTAGCTCTCTGCGACTTCGACCCACTGATTCTCTTCGGCGATGGAGTCGGCACCTCTCTTGGACTTGGAATCCAGCAGGTGCTTGCGGGTAATGGCGTCTTCCATACGACCCCACAGCGCTGGCACCTACTCACCGCCGACATGCCACCCAAGCAGCCCATCGTGTCGCAAGACATTGCACCGACTGGTGTTTGTGTTACTGCGGTTTTGTTGTCTGTCGAAGGACTGGCGCGATTGCATGTATCAAACATGAGTGAATCAATCCAGCCCGTGGCAAGTAAGACTCAAGTCAAGCTAGACAAAGGTGATTCAATGACCTTTGTAAGACCAATATCATCCTTTAAAGGGCTGCGTAAGACGAGTAGACTACTTTTTCCGCTCACAAAATTTCGAACTCAACGAAGCTTCCATCGATGCTGACTTCAAAACGTTTTGGATGGAGCCAGCATGAGCAGCGTCTTACCCTTGGATAGTGGCTTGTGATTGGTTGAAAGTGAGCATTGAACAGCGGAAAGGGTGCAGCTCACACGGACATTTCATCGCCGAAGAGAATGGCTCCGAGTCGTCTAGCGCGCGGCTCACTCACACCTGAGCAAGTCCGAGATGCCTGTATCGCCCCATCGACTAAGAGATCCTACGCTAGCTATTTGAACGGCATTGCCAAGTGGATTCACGAAACACAGGAAGAACCAGAACGTTTCTTTCGTACTGATGGGCAAATTGATGTGTCAATGTTCACCCCGAAGTTGTTTGATGAGTTTCTCGTGGCCAAGTTGAACGCGCAGGCCTTGAAGGTGTCAACTCTCGGAGGCTATCGGAGTGCATTGAGAGGTCTCTATTTGGAGTACCAGGTAGCATTGCCTCTGGAGTATCAAGGTGACTTGAAGAAGCTGTTCAAGGGCATGAATCGAATTGAGGCTGACGAGATTCAGGAGGCGAAGCCGCCAAGCCAGGCAAACAGCCCCTTCCTTATTCGCTGTATCAAAAGCTATGCAAGGCCACCCTTTTGCTTTCAGACAATGGTTTTGCACACCTATTTCTAACCACCCAATGGAATCTAATGTGTCGCTCAAAGTCAGTCGAATCGATCCATGTCACTCATTTGCAGTCTGCTGACGATAGTATCGGCTGTGTGTTACACAAGACTAAGACCAACCAGGAGGGAACTGGCCCCAACGACCCACGGCACATCTACGCGAATCCCTTAAGCCCAGAAACGTGTTGGGTTCTTGCTCTAGGGCTCTATCTTGCGTCCAACCCCGTCGTCGGCAAGGGAGAGCTGTTCCCAGGATCGGATAAAAAGGGATATTTGCCAAAGCTCTCGGCGTCATTCTCGGGGCATCTATAGATGCCACAGATGCAAATGAGCCCAGATCCTACGGCACGCACTCAATTCGGAAAGGTGTGGCGACGTTTTCGTGTGACGCGAGCACTGGCGGCCAGTCAATCGTTAGTATGTGTTTGCGCTGTGGTTGGTCCCTCTGTGGGGCCCAAGATCGCGATGTCCGCTACGAAGCAGCGGGTGACCAGTACTTCGGACGTTTGGTGGCTGGGTTGCCAGTCAACAGCCACGATCTTGCGGCTCTCCCTCCATATTTCATTGACCCAAACGAACGCGAAGTATGTGACACCATTTCTCGGACATTTCCGACGATGACCACGATTCCTCATCTTGCATCTGTGCTGCATCTTTGCTTGGCGTCTCTGGTGTCGCACGTCGAGTTTCTGGATGCGACGCTTCCTTCTACGCACCCATTCCGCTCCTCGTACATATGGAGCCAACCAACACAACTTGCGAATTTGAAAACATAGCTAAGTGGCCCGCATTCATCGTGGATGCATCCAACAGGGATCCCACCCCACGGCCACATCTACGTGCAGCAGCAGAAGACCCAACAAGCGGTGGATCGACTATCAGACATTCTGTTAGCAGGGTTTGAGAATTTGCTGAGGGAGAGCGGCCAAACTCGCAGTGCGCCGTCGACTGCCGAGCTTCGGGACATGATGCGCAGTGTGTTGGGAAAAGAGGGTCTGCTGCTCACCGAACCTCCCACATCTACCCAACACGAAGTACCTGGAGTAAGCTATGTGCATCATTGGAAGAGAGATGGGAAATTCCATCGACTACCGAAGATTTTCAGTTTTCAAAAGTTGATGCACGCACTGCTTGGTGGCTCTGGTGGTTCTGCAATCAAGGAGAGAAATACCCACCGCTCCACGGCCTCCAGCCATCAGACTTTGCGATGACTCTGACGCGCAAAACTTACTCGGAGTATACTGTTCTTATGAAACATATCAGCACGGCATTTGAGAAAAAGAAAGGTGTTGAGGCAATGCCCAAACGACGCACTGTTGCGGAGGCGGACGAGCAGTTCTCGACCGGAATCTCAAAACTGCCAGTTGCGTTGCCAACGAGCGAAAGACCAGCTCGTGCTGTAACTGTGCTGAAGCCGATCCGACTTGCCATTCACAAAGAGAACCCAAACGCTCGCGTGATTCCGTTCCGAAAGCGGAAACGCACAAAACGAATATTCTATACTAGATCTCAATGTGTGTGCGATCTCATAATGGACGCCCCTGTATTTGGAGCAGAATTGGTGGTGGTCAAACAAACAGGAGCCCTCTGCCTCACGTTAGTGACTACTATCCCCGAGTGAGTGGCAACCGCGAGTTGCCCCCACGCCACGCTTCGCGCCATTCTTGAATCGGAATAACCCCCAACAATGCAAAGGCTGTGTCATCATACCCGAGGCGGGAATCGAACCCGGCACAGTGGAGTGGCGGGGTCAGTTCCACTCCACTAGACCAAATCCGCTGACCCAATCTCTGTGACATATGGAATGGACGCGAATCAAGTTCTCATAGTGGACGCTCCATTATTTGGAGCGGAGACAATGGAAGTGGCCATCCATTACGAGATCTAGAATAGAGTATGAAGCCCACCAAGACTATCACATTCACAATATAAGCCAATCATATCCAGTTACTTCACGTCATGCTCATTGTCTTACAAATTCTGGACACAAGTGATTGTATTATATACCAGTGCAATCTTGGCTATAGTGTTGCAGTCGAGGGCTACATTGATCCACTGTGTTTGTGGTGGTCCCGATACGGCATCGAACATCGCCGTCTTCCACCCAATTCATTTCCTGTGTCCATACAACGAAAACGTTAGACTTGGAGACATACGCGCACTACCCAAGTCGTTCGTCCCCGATGCTGACCGTACCTTCGACTATCGTGGAGAGAGATGGAAGAATGTGCTTGATCATTTGAAACATTGCAAAGCCCACCCCAAAACAAAGAAGCAACTCAAAACACTCGAGAAACGCCAGGCGAGGGATCATGTCACGGTTCAGTGCAACCAGTGTGTGCATTTTGAGCGATTTGCGATTGTGGTGCGCCTGGCAGCAGAAGAGGTACTGCCTCTGGGTGTGTGCCAAACTCAACACGCGTGTTGAATTTGCCCTTGCATTTGCACACGTGGACCGGTTGTGTTGGATCCTTCTTGGCTTTGTCGTTGAGATCCAAGTAGAAAAACATTCGGTAGTTTTCCTCTGGATAGCCAACACCTCTGTGGATAAGGTCACCACGGAAGATCAACACATCCCCTGGGTCCATGGTGACGATCATCTTCTCGTCGTGTCGGGCAAAGCGGTTCATCCACCCAAACGTGCTCAGCTTGGTCCCTGGTTCCTTCGACGGATAGTCACGGTGGGGGTGTTGGTCAGTACCACCCGGGAGGGAGTACAGGAATGCACCGGGGCGGGGGATTTCCTTATAGTTCGGGTGAACAAGGCACCTCTTCTTCTTGAACGCCTCCGCAATCGCAGACACGAAGCCGTGCGCCTCGCTGTACGCTGCGTCGAAAACCAACTACTTCGTCTTCGGATCTGATTGCCGCCTGGGTTCCAACGTGCCGAAAATGCTGACGTATTTGTCGGGGGGGAGTGGCACGTGCTTGGGCCAGAGCCTCCGCGACTAGGGTGTCAGGCACGACCCTCTTGAATAGGATATAGCCGTCTATCTCCATGCCAGGGAATATTGGACAATGACATTTTTGTGTGGGTGACTTCCGACTTTCCCGTGTCACTTTCTATCATTCCTCTATGACACATCTGAGAAGGTCTGTCCTTCAAATGAGAACATAGTGACCTCACTTGTCACAGAAATCAGGCGAAATTTCTAGCGAAAATTCCCCGGACCAGACTTTAAATTTCAGTCACTTTTTGGTCCAAAAGTGACGTGCACTGTCCCGTCAAAAATTCGGCTGAATAAAGACGGTCATTAGACTCTATGATTAGCATCGATTCCGCTCCCATTTTCTTCAAGTCCATGCATTCAGTGCGAGTTACATGTTTTCAGTGTAGTATTTGGTATGACAGATTTTACTCCTTTTAACTACAGATAATAATTAGCAGCCCGTTACGGTGTCCAAGTTCAGCAGATGTGGTGCAAGGGCAGCTGTTAGTAATGCTACACATTATGCGATTGAATATACCTCAGCGGGTCCCTATGTCCATGCTGTATCCACAATATACCATGATTCGTCCATGCCGTCTCCATGATTTCCGATGATGATATAGATGGCGATGACGACTACGAGGACGTCGTGAAGAAGCGGAAACGGAAGGCGGTGTCCGTGTCCTCGATCGCAAAGGCTAGTGATACAACATCACAGCCAGGGAAAAATACACCCAAATCGGCGTCGAATGTCACGAAAGCGAAGCCCAAGACAGCAAGCGCACCAAAGAAGAGGAAGAAGAAGGACTCTGCCGTGGCTGTTGAACCAGAGCAATGGCCGCCACCAAAGCTGAAGAGTGTCTTCTAAGAGCCTACGGGGGTGGAATAGCCAGCCCCTCGCGACCCTCTACTCGAGAAAGAGGACTGGATGTCTTCCGCTCTCTACAAGGAAGTCAAGGGCTTCTATCTGTCTGGCCGAATCCACAAACCGAAGCCGCAAAAAGGTGAGAACGAGGAGAAGCTCAAGGACATTTTTCAGGTCCGTTGGACAGTGACCACCCACCAGTCGAAGAAATTCTTTCGTCGCATACCTCGTGTCAAGGTCCAAGAAGGCGTCCGGAATTATGATACATTGTCTGGTGGGAGTTTGAACAAGGAAGCATGTCTTGTAATGTGCCCGAATCCAAGGCATGGGAAGATGGGAAGAACTTTGACGATTATGTTATTTTTGACGGGGCCTCCGATCTGTTCGAGCCAAACCTGATACTCCCAGCCAACTTACAACTGGTCGAGCATATAGCTCACTTCGACTTCCAGCCCACGCGACAAATACAAGAAACTGTAGATCTCTTCAAGCTCGATGATGGATCGATCGAGACGAAATTGATCAAGGAAAAGCGTCACCACTTTCGAACCGTTTCATCCAGCTTTCTTGTGTGCCTCCCGCTTGCGTTTCTGAGAACTGTCGTTAACGAGACGAACGCATACGCTCAAGCCCAGACCGGCAAACCAGTGACACTTGATGAATTAACCCTTTCGTTGCCGATTTGCGTATACCAATCACTCTATCGTCATTTTAGAGTTTTGGATCAGATCAGATCACCATAAAAGGTTCATAATTTCCCGCTCAACTGACCATATTATGGCTGCTTTGGACCAACCAGAATGCTTCACTCCAAAAAGATTGCGTCCATCGCAATTAAAGATTGAAACCTAACCAGTAGACTACGTTTCTTACAGTTGTGTGGTCACACAGCACCGTTCCTGTGTGCAGGCTGGGGGCGCCCCACGAACAAAGCCTGAGCATACGTGGACAGGCTACAGACGGAATGGGATAGTCGGATCCATGTCACCACCCAGAACGTGATTTATGTGTGAAAAACGCCTACCATGCTGAACCGCATTACCGACGAGCTTCATGTTCTGCAACTCTAAGGGATGAATGGCAATGCTAAACACTAAGAGCTGAATGACAAATAAAATGTTGAGCAACTTAGAAATTCGACATGCCGAATCACAAATACATTTAGCTACAATTCAACTGTAAATGACCCATAGTCTTCTGATGAGGGAGCTAACGACTGTAACTCTCGGGGGCTTCGATAGACCACGAGTTCTTGAGCATCTTCACTGCCGTTCTCGCGCTCGGCTTGCCCAGCATTGAACGGGCTAAAGACGAGTGTCGGTGGGCTCTCAGGTGGTGTCGAGCTGGAACGAGGCGATGAGCTGCGCTGGCTGTGCAGAGGGGAGTACACATCGACTTCAGGGCTGAGAGCAGCGGCACCAGGTTGAGCAAGCACTGTGTGCTGTTCTTCATCGTCGAGCTTGAGGTTTCGGCAGGCCTGGAAGAGTGACGAAGACCTCTTGATTCTCCCGTTGCTGTTGAAAACACCACGGGGCAAATAGTACTTATGATATTCCCGCCAGCAAGTCCACTCGACATGAGGACACACAACAGCTTCCAGTTTCTTCGTGATCGGGTAAGTCTTGGTGCACAGACAGACGTATGCTTTGTGCAGTAGATGGACTTCATCGTCCACTGACGGCCTTCAAACGCACAAACCTTGCAGCCACGTTTCCCCCGTGTCGCCTTCGGGATGGAGGCGAAATTGTTGAATTTCCCAACGACATGTGTTACTGCAGTAAAGGTTGTTATGAACGGCGTTTTTGTGCAATCTGTGCTGCGAAGCGGAAGCGAACACGAACCATGTACGAATCAAGTGAAGACGACGACGACGACGAAGAAGACTACGAGGAGGTCCAGAAGAAGCCAAAACGGAAGGCAATACCGAAATCCAAGGACGCTGGTCCGACAAAGAAACAACAAGTGTCAATGCTTCCAAAGCAGATGGAAATCGTAACAAAATCAGGGTCCAATACCGACTCGAGGCCACCTGGTGAAAAGAAGAAAGCTCCAGCTGAGAAAAAGAAGAGGAAGAGGAAGAAGGATCCTCCTGTGTTTGTTGAACCAGAGCTATGGCCCCCGCCGAAGCCGAAGAGTACACAGAAAGCTACAACAGTGCCAGTACAAGCACCTCGTGATCCTCTTTACGGCAAAATGGTCGCTTTCTGTGCTGACAAAGAAGACTGGATGTCGTCTTCGC
>JAADVR010000323.1:0-36027 GCA_023335855.1 Pythium scleroteichum | reverse complement strand
GAGCGACCCGTCGAGGCGGCACGTCCGAAGCCAGTTCTGCAACGAGTGCCGACTATCCAGCAGCGAGGCCTGGCTAACGAGCAGCCCAAGTGCCACCTGCTCGCCCTGTGCAACCGACTCTGGGCGTTCTCGCTTCTCGCTCGCGTGAGTGTCGGAGCTAACACTTGCTTGAATCAATTGCTGGCTCGGGCCAACGAGCCGATCGATCTGTGGCCGACAGCTGCCAGCGGAGTTGGGAATCTGTCCTCCGTGGTTACGCCACAGAGCCAACGCCCAGAGCCAACGGCGAGCGGAACGACAAGTGAGCTGGCACTCACCAATATAGCGACAAGACACGCCACAGTAGATCATGTCATGTTCAACATCATCAAGGTCAGGTCAAGTGGAATTGTAGCCATGTCTGCCTTTTTGAACCTAGGTTATTTTCAATAAATCCTACAACCTAGTACTCGATCTTTAGGTGTATTGTGCGCATCGTGACCCACGATGCCCATACTCAGGATTCGTGAGTACATGGGCGACTAGCGTGGCCATCTCTCTGTCTCCGTCGCCATGCGCCGATCCACTCGCGACGCCTCGTCGCTCGCGCCACCACGCGGTGGCCACGACCGCCGCGCCCCGCGCGCTTCGCCCACGACGCAGTCGCTGCAGACGGCGCTACTGGCGCTCGTGTCGCTCTCGCTCGTCTCCGTCTACGTCTACACCAACACGACGGACCCGCTCGTGCTGTCCAATCGACCGGCGGGCTTCCACGCGCCCGGCGCCGTCGGCGTGCACCCCGACTACGAAGAGACCTCGGTGCTCGAGTTCGCCGAGCCGACCGAGCTCGAGGGCTACGCGCTGCCGACCAAGCCGTTCGCCTTCATGTTCTACGTCACGGGCAACAGCTACGCGTGCGCGGCGCTCCACGCGATGATGCAGCTCGTGGAGCTGCGCATGGACACGAGCCGCATCGACTTCGTCGTGCTCTACTCGGCCAGCGTCTCGCCCGCCATGATCGGTCTGCTGGAGACGACGGTGGATGCGCGTGCGATCCCCGTCGTGCGCATCCTCGCCGACGTGAGCGACCCGACGTGGCAGGAGACACTCACCAAGCTGCGCGCGTTCGAGGACTTTGGCTACACGCGCGTGGTCTACCTCGACGCGGACTCGGTGCCGCTCCAGAACCTCGGCGACCTCTTCTTGCTGCCCTCGGCGCCGCTGTACGCGCCGACAGCGTACTGGCTACCGCAGCCCTTTTTCTCCACGGCGCTCATGGTGCTCGAGCCCAGCAGCACGCGCTTCGACGAGCTCCTCAGGTTCGCGCGCCACCGCAGCGACGCGCTCCACTTCGACATGGAGCTGCTCAACGCCTTCTTCAAGACCTCGGCGGTCTTGCTGCCGCCCGAGTACTCGGTGCTCAACTCGGACTTCCGCGCCAAGCCCGAGGCGCGCAACGCGCTCTTCGCGACGACCAGCGAGCTCCGGCGCCGCGCCAAGCTCGTGCACTTTTCGTGTCGGCCGGACGGCACCTACGGCAAGCCGTGGGGCGTCGAGAGCCACGACCTCTCGTACCTCGACCGCCTGGGCATCGATCCGTTCTTCAAGCAGCTCTTCGTGGACTTTTGGCGGACAGAGGAGGCCATCTGCACGATCTAATAAGGCGGCAGAGGGATCAGCTTCGATTCGAATGTTGCGTGGTTAGACGCTGCAGCGTTAGACGCCAATTTGTTGGTTTCGTCATCTCTTTGGAACGTCGGACGTGATGAGTCGTGCAGCCAGACCCTGGGAGAACGAGGCATAGAGAGTCGTTACGTACCGTTCGGATCCTCTGCATCCTGGGATGGGAAGGCAAGCGTGTCAAGTGTGACATGGCATTGTGACAGGAGCGACTTGTTAGGTAACAGGCAAGATTGATTGGCTAGAATGCATGTCATGACGTCTGCCAATCAGAAGAGGCGGGTGTGTAATTTACGGGTTTAGTTTCCTCTTTTTCCTTCTGGCCAGAGAGAAACCCAGACAGAACAATTCAGACGGGGAGGGTGATAAATCCCGAGGCTACGTCATCTTTTGCGTCGGGGACGAGTGGTATGCGAATTTATTTGCCCATTGATTGGTCAACGCAGTTTTTTTTGTTCTCCTCACCCAACCAAAGAACTTCAGCCCCCAGCGCCTTGCAACCGAGTGCCGACACCAACAAAACCGCGTGACGCCAGCACCGAACGCCAACGCCAGCGGACCACAGGCGTCTTCTTCTGCGTTGGAACGCCAACGCCAACAGATCCTTCCATGGCGACGCTCAGCGTCAACATCACGGGCTACGGCCTCGTGCGGGACCTGCACCAGGAAGCCGTCGTACGTGCCTCTGCCCCTCTCTCTCTGCGCGCGGCTCACGCGCGGCCGGCAGGTCTTCTACCTGAGCGTCCACCAGGGCGGCCACCAGAGCTGGATGGTCTACCGCCGCCACGAGGCCTTCCAGCGCCTGGGCAACCAGCTGGGCCTCATCTTCGGCGCCATCCCGCCCTGCCCCATGGCCTTCGACGCGCGCTTCCCCGACAGCGTCGAGAAGGCGCGCGCCGAGCTCACGATGTGGCTCATGCAGCTGCTGCAGCACCCGCCCGTGTACCAGTCGCACGTCTTCCTCGAGTTCATCAGCGCCGACGCCAACGTAGGACCAACGAAACCAACACCAAGCGATTGCTCAATCGGCTCGCTAACAATGGGTGGCTGCAGGTCGTGCCGCCAGGGCTCCAGCAGAACGCCTTCGCCGTGCCGGCGGGCAACACCAGGAACAACATCGGCGAACTGGATGTACGCGCTGGCCTGCTCTCCGCCACTGAGCCCTCCCCGGCGGCGACTAACCACTCGATGGCTCCTCTAGATGGACGAGATGTTCGACTCGACCGACGACGCCAACAGCGAGGACCACGGCGACGTGAGTGGTTTGGTTGCTTGTTGGACCTTGTTTTCAGTGCTCACCGACCCACGAACTGTGTAGATGTTCGACTTTGACTACAACCTCGAAGGCCCGGACCCGCTGGCCTTCCAGCAGCAGCAGCAGCAGCTCGCGTACCAGCACCAGTTCCAGTCGGCGGCGGCCGCGGCCGAGGAAGAGGAGGCCCGCAAGAAAGAAAAAGTGTCGCTCGATGGCTTTATCATGATCAAGGTCATCGGCAAGGGCAGCTTCGGCAAGGTGCTGCTCGTCAAGAAGAAAGACTCGGGCAACATCTACGCCATGAAGGTGCTGCGCAAGGAGAACATCATCAAGCGCAACCAGGTGGAGCACACGCGCACGGAGCGCCACGTGCTCGGCTACGTGCGCCATCCCTTCATCGTCGGGCTCAACTACGCCTTCCAGACCGAGGACAAGCTCTACTTCGTGCTCGACTACTGCGCCGGTGGCGAGCTCTTTTTCCACTTGGGCAAGGTCCAGCGCTTCCCGGAGCCGCGCGCGCGCTTCTACGCCGCCGAGATCACGCTCGCGATCGAGTACGTGCACAACCTCGGCATCATCTACCGCGACCTCAAGCCCGAGAACGTGCTGCTCGACTCGAACGGCCACATCCGACTCACGGATTTCGGCCTCTCGAAGGAAGGCATCCAGGACGACTTTACGGGCGCCAACTCGTTCTGTGGCACACCCGAGTACCTCGCGCCGGAGATCCTCAACCGCTCGGGTCATGGCCGCGCCGTCGACTGGTGGTCGCTTGGCGCTCTGCTCTACGAAATGCTCACGGGTCTGCCGCCATTCTACTGCCGTGACCGCGACAAGCTCTTTGAGAAGATCCGCAAAGGCGATCTCACGTTCCCCAAGTACCTGTCCCCGGAGGCCAAGGACCTCCTCTCGCGGTTGCTCGAACGCGATCCGACCAAGCGTCTCGGCACTGGTGAAGCCGATGCCGGTGAGATCAAGAACCACCCGTTCTTCAAGGAGATCCAGTGGGACGCGTTGGCGCTCGGCACAGTGCCACCGCCGTGGCGTCCGACGTTCTCGGGGGCTCTCGACACGTCCCAGTTCGACCGCGAGTTCACAGATATGCCCGTCGTGTCGCCCGACAACCACGCGAGAGGCGGCATCGCCATGGCCGCGGGCCGCCGCGCCAACTACAACAACCTCAACAACGCCGACTTGTTCCAGGGCTTCACCTACACGGAAGATTCGTACCTGTCCGAGGGCCTGCCCGGCCGGGGCGGCTCTGCATCGAGCTCACGCTACGACAACCCGATGCACCAGACCAACTTATGAGCATGTCTCGACCGGATCGATCTCCCCCGACTCTAGTGTCTCTCTGTCCTGCGCGCCGAGCTGTCTGTGCATATCGTCGGTCGTCTCTGGTGCGTCCGCTCCATGTCTCGCTTGTGCAGGCAGAGAGCACTGTGGTCTACGCTGCTGTCGCTACCCCTTCGCTTTCTTCTCTTCAAACTGCATCGTAACATGTAAATGGGATTGCCAAAATTTTGTGCATTATCAAATCAACCAGGCGCGCCCCGTCACTTGCCGTTCGCGAGCTCCCAGTTGTCGCCAGCCTCCTGTGCGAGGATGGCCTTGGCGTCCTTGCGCCTGCGCGTGTCGCCAGCCTTCTTCGGGCTCGTGGCCGGCGGCTCGGGCTTCTTCGGAGGAGGGCGACGCGGCGTGAGGAAGGTGATCGCGACGCCCGCGACGATGAGCGAGACGCCGCCCACGAGCAGCCAGTTGGCGAACCGCGTGTGAAGCGAGCTGGCGGCCTGCTGCTGGCGCTCAAGGTACCGCTTCTGCAGCGCCTCGGACGGCTTGATGCTCAGCTCCTTGCCGCGGTGGATGTTGCGCGTGAGCTGCCACGCGTAGACGACGCTCGAGACCTCTGTACACACGCGCAACGTTAGACACGGCTCCTAACCCACGACAAGCAGGGACGGCAACAGCGCACCGTTCTTGTCGAAGAGCACCTCGACCTCGTAGCCGAGCTTCTTGGGCTCGCTGGTGCGCTTGGCGGCGCTCGTGCCCGGGTTGGCCTTGACGCCCGAGGCCGCGTCGAGCTCGGCCTGGAGCTGCATGGTGATTCGTTGCTCGATGACGCCGTTGAAGCCGGGCTCTCGCTGGGCCTTCTTGCTCGTGATCGGCACGGCGTCGATCTCGGTGAAGCTCGTGAGTTTGTAGCCGCGCGCATAGCCGTGGAGCTGCAGCTCGGCGAAGCTGTCGCGCGCGATGGCGATCGAGCGCGCGAGCTGCGGGTTGCTGCGGCGAACATCTGCGAGGTCTTGGTCCTCGACCCACTCGCCCTCGGTCTTCTCGAGCACCTGGGCGTGGAGCTGGCGCTGCTGGGCCTCGATGGCGTCCAGCTCCTCGCGCGTGATGACTTTTTCCTCGCCCGAGGCCGTCGTGAGCACGATCTTCTCGCCGTGCGCGGGCACTTTGAGCGCCGCCGGCGACGACGCGCAGCAGGCGACGAGCAGCGCGAGCAGCGAGACGGCGGCGCGGCGCATGGCGAGCAGAGAAGAACAATCGCCCAAAGGCCTTTCTCGAACGGAGACCGACACGTGACACACAACTTGCCCCTCGATAGTCTACCATGGGGTGCTATTATCGTACTCAAAGTACACGCAAATGTAGCCATCTCAGGAGCTACGCGACCGGGGCCAGGCGGAATGGCGCGTGGTCGTCGCGCTCGTACTCGTCAATGATCATGGTGAAGAGACTCTTGTAGAGGTCGCCGGACTCGCTGTCCCAGTAGGTGCCGGCGAGGTGGTTGTTGTCCACGCGGTAGACGTACCAGCGGCCTTTCTTGAACAGAGGCTCGTACGGCGGCGGCGCCAGGCTGTCTTCGTCGTCCGAGATGAACTCGGTCTCGCGGTGGAAGCCGTTGATGGAGATGTGCGACTCGCAGCGGGCGAGCGCCCCCGACATTGACGAGACGGATGATGACGACCGCAATGACAGCGTGGACGAGGAGCTGCGCAGACCGCTGGCGTTGGCGGCTTCCAAGAGGTTGGCCGAGCTCTTGGACGCGGCGAGCTCCTGCGGCTTGGGGAACCACGGACGTAGCATCGAGTTGATGTTCACCGCCCCGTCGTTGTGCTGCCAGTGGTGAGGATCGAATCCCGTGTAGATCTCGTGCAGCGACTGTGCTCGTCGACGAATGAGCCACGTGAGAGGCAGCATGGTGGGCATCTTGGCGATGTTCCAGCGCTTCACCCGCCTCCACAAAACTACTGCGAGTGCAGCAACGATGAGACCTCTCGCGCTCGTCGTTCGCATCCACTTTGACAGCCACGATGGCAAGAGAGACGACAGGAACGATGGGTACTTGCCGACTCCGAACATAGCAACCAGCGCTGCGAGCCCGAGTTCTCGTTTGGGCATGTGGAAGTTGCGCGGTGACGTGGTGATGCTCATGAGGAAGAGCTTGTCCATCTGCTTGAGCTGGCTGTTGCGTTCGATGCGGCGCGCCGGCTGGCACGAGTAGATCGCGAGGTCCAACGAGCGGTTCACGATGCCTTTCACGGAGAGCACGTCTCGCAGTGAGAACGCACTCCACTGATCCATGCGGAGATCCATTAGTCCTCGCAGCGGTGGGATGGTCTGGTAGAGTTTGAAGAAAATCCCGAGCGCCGACACGAACAAATGCGCGGGAGTCCACGGCACGAGCTCGTCGCCGTGGAGACCGATCATGTGGCTCAGCGTGGAGCCTGTGAGCGGTCCGGCGATGCAAGTGATGCTGCGCACCCAGCGGTAGTCGCTGCCCACGCCGAAGGCGTCCACACAGAGCAGCTGGTAGAGCTCGATCGCGGTCGTGGAGCCCATACTGTGGCCCACGAGATGGATTGGTGACGAGGCACTCCAGGTCGGATGCATCGGGCGGTCGTACGTCCGACCGAAGCGCGCATGGTCTAATCGCAACCAATAGCATGGTTAGTCCCTTAGCAGTCCAACAGCACGCGTCTAAACCGATACGCACAGGTCTCGCGCACGTGGGCCTCGCCGTAGTCGACCGTGCCGCCGTAGAGCTGGTAGAATAGCTCGCAGGCACGGTCATGGTCAGAGGAGACCATGCCGACCTCGGCGATCAGCACGTTGGCGTTGAGCGTGAAGATCTCGCGCTCGGGCCAGTAAGGGACCCACTGGTTCCACAGCGGACGGTCGCTGCCATAACCAAAGAGGCCTAACCACGACGACGTTTAGACGCTGTGGGAGGTTAGACTCCTCGCGAGGAGCTCACCGTGGACGAGGACGACGGGGAAGCGAGTGGTGGCCGCCATTGAGGGAGCTGCTGAGACGACTGTGCCAAGCGCCGCGCTTCAGTCGTCACGCACTTTGCATTCCCTGATATTCCACTTTTTTTCTTTTTTCAAAAAGTTCCGGATCGTACTTAGTCGAGAAGACCTGTGGGGAGGTCCGTCACTTCAACGTCAACGTTGCGGTTACGTCGGTCGAGTCACGAGATACGTTGGAGAGGACGATCGCCATTTTAGCCAATCATAATTGGATTATAATTTGGTTTTTCCTAAATTTTGCAAAATCGATGAATCTTCAGCACCTTCGTCAGTCACCTTCCAGAAGCTCGGCTAGTCGCACCAACAGCCTTCCAGTTTGCACGCCGGAGCTTCTTCTCACGACCGTCGGCACTGCTCGAAGTGCCATTTTCGAAGTCGTTGATTTCATCTTTAGGTGACAAGTCCTATAACAAAGGGAGACTTGATCAAGTCCTCCCGCCTGTCGAGTGACCGCGTTGACGTGGGCGTGCCTCCAGATCAGCACCTCCCTGTTGGGGTGGCAATGGCTGGACTGTCTATTTCTTTTGTGTTAATCTTCGCCAACGAGACTCCAGCAAGTCCGCCTGTCGTAGGGCAGTGCGGTCGTGAGTCATGGAGCCAGGCACCGGCTACCAGAGTGAAGCTGATACTGGCGATCGCGCCTTCTTCCCGACCATTCTCTCTGGTGGGTGGGGGGCACTGCCTGCCGGGTGAAAGGCTCACCCCCGAGCCGTGATGGAGAGAAACATAAAAATCTCATCAATACTCTATCCCTGTGTAACATGTTACATTGTGAATCATCTTAGATGATATTATTGACTGTGATATCCAATACCCTCCTAAGTAGAGGGCTTGCTACCTCAACTCTAGTGGCAAGTTGCTCAGGTTATGGACGCCCGTCGCTATGTGGCTCCGTGCTCCAACTGATCATCAGTTCTTTCCAAAGCTTGAAGTTGGTTGTCTTGGGTTCAGTCTCTCTCCGCTCGGCCGCGCCAGTCGACCTGCTGACCCATTTCCCATTCGGCAGACCACAAGGATGGTCGGTACCCGCTCGCACGCGCCTCCCAAACCGCTCGACCTCTCGAAACACGACCAGCGCAGCTTACGGCGGCTCGGCCGAGACCTCCGCGACGAGATCGTGGGCCACTACGAAGACTATTTGATCCGCGACCGAGGCAACGTCAGCAACTGGTGGACGCTCGTCAAGTCCGACGGCGACGTCTTCGCCTTCCGCGAGGGCAAGCTCGCGATCGAGCGCCGCAAGGCGAGCGCGTCTCCTCGCCAGCCGCAGGCGTGGATGGCCGCGCGCTCGACGCTGCCTCGAGTCAAGGTCGTGGGCATGATCCCCGGCACGCTGGAGGACGCCATGTTCGCCCACGCCGTCCACGACTCGCCGTCGCTGCGGACGTTTTCCAAGTACCAGCGCGACGGCGCGACGCAGAGCGCCGTGCTGAACGTCGTGGACGAGCCCACGGAGGACGAGCCGTTCACGTTCTGCGGCGTGACGTGGCTCCTCAAGGCCTTCCCCACGAGCCTCGTGCGCGACCGTGAAGGGCTGACACTCTCGTACTCGCGGCTCGGCGTGCTGAGCACCGGCGAGCCGTTCGGCGTCGTCCTCACCCACTCGATCGTCCACGACGACCGGCCGGCTCCCTTGGACGAGAACCTTGTCCGCGCCGACGTCTCGATCGCCAAGGTGTTCCGGCAGGCCTCCGAGACCCACGTGGAGGTCTTCATGATGGACTTTGTCGACGCCAAAGGCGCGCTGCCCGAGTCGCTCCAGATCCACGAGCTCGGCAAGACGCTGCTGACCGTGCGCCGCACCACCGACACGGCTCTCAACAAGAAGCTCTGCGGGCGCCTGGTCCAGCGGTCTCGGCAGCGAGCCGGGTCGGTCGGCGGCTCGTCAGTGGTCTTCCTGGACGGCTCGTCGCGTTGTTGTGAGGTTTGTCGACGAAGTCTCGGCGGGATCTTCACATCCAGCGCCCACAAGTGTCAGCTGTGCAACCAGGTGAGGCTGATTGCCGTCGGTAGTGGGAATGGAGTGGTGTCTCTGACGTGAGCGCCTCTGGCTTATCCTTGTCAGGACGTGTGCGGGCGGTGTATCAGCACCCGCGAGCTCGTCGTGGAAGCCATGGAGCCCAAGGCTGTCGTCAAGCCGTTCGAGTTCTGCGTCTCGTGCATTCTCGTGACGCAGGCGGTGTCGTCCAAGGACGCGGCTCGCTCGGCGGTGAGAGCGCGCGCGACGCTACAAGATCCACCGTCCCGAACTCCCTCTTCCTCCGACTGGAGGAGGACGTCCTCGACGATACGTTAGCACGAATCAATTATCTGTACACACAAACGATGCAGCTGCTGCCTCCCATCCACTCCGACAGGGAGGGCGGATCCTCATTCTCACGGCGTGTAGGCGCCGAGACCGAGACTCGCCAAGAAGGCGTCCTGCGTCGGGTCCCGACCAAGAAACTCGCGCAGCATCTCGCTCACGTCCTTGGTGGCGCCTGGTCGGAGAATGCTCTCGCGGTAGGCGAGCCCCGTCGTGGGGTTCAGGAGTCCGTCCTTCTTGAACCGCGCGCGGAACAGGTCGGCGGAGAAGACCTGGCTCCACAAGTACCCGTAGAACTGCGCATCGTAGCCGTCGGCCAGGTGGCCAAACGAGGCAGCGAAGTTGGTGTCCGGGATTGCCTCGAGGCCCAGCACGTCGGCGAACTTGGCCCGGATTGCCGCGGCCGTGTCGACGCTGGGCCGCGAGTAGATAAACTGGCCGAAACGCGAGAGCGCGATCTGCCGCTTCAAGCCCAACGCTGTGTTGGCGTTTCTATCGCCCATCCACGTGAGAGTCCCAGTCCAGTTGGCGAGCAGCAAACGAGGTACCGACCTCGTGAGTCACGTAGTGACGAGACAGGCGCTGGAGCGTCTCTCGCTCCCAGCACCAGTTCTCCAGCATCTGGCTCGGGGCCTCGATGAAGTCTCGCTCCATGTCACCGCTGCTGAGCTGAAGGACCGTGGCCTCCGAGCAGATCTGGTGCATCGCATGGCCAAACTCGTAGAAGAACGTCACGACCTCGTCGTGGCTCAGCAGCGACGGACGCTCAGCCATCGGGGCCCGCAGGTGGTCGTCTCCCGCAGCTGCGTCAGTCGCTCGCGCGTGGGCGTCTCCAGCTGCAGCCCATTGCGCTCGAGCTCGCGCAAGCTTCTCTCGACGTCGAGGCGCATGCTCTGCGTGGCCTCGACGGCATTGAGGCGCTGAAACACCGCGCTGCTCGCCGAGTGGCCATCGCTGCTCGGAGACGCGTGGAGAAGGATCACCAGGTTGTCCATAGGCCCAGGCACCGCCACGTCCATGTCCATGAGCACTTGGGCCGAGTTCTCGAACGTGACGAGGTCGAGCGGCACGCTGCCGACGCGGTCGTTGGCGCTTTGGATGCGGCGCGCGATGTCGTTGGCCAGCGCGGCGACGGCGTCGGGCGAGAGGTCAAAACGCGGCTCGTAGGCGGCGGTCTCCATGGTCTCGAAAGTGGACGAGCGGAAGGCGCTCGCGATGGAGTTCGGAATGGAAGCCATTACGGTGATTACACTACACACACTCCCATCAAGAGTGGTGGTGACGGCAACATTGGCGGAGATAACGCACACCAGTAGGCACATGCCACCACCTCCACAAGCATATCCCAGAAAGAGACGACGTGTTGATGCCGCGGCGGACAGTAATCAGGAGACGCACATAAACGATCCATGTCAGTGGCGTTTATGAAGGCGGTATGAATACGGCCACCACACCAGCCAAACCATTCGGCATGCCTTTGAGGATGGTCGTCAAGAAGAGGAACTGGCTTTTGCAGAGCGCGCGCTCCAACGGGCGAAGTGGGCTGCGCTCTCTCGATACATGCAGGTACCAGGATTTGCGCTGGATCCCCACAACCTAACGAGGTTGAGTGCGGGCCAGGTGTGGAGTGTGCGAGGGACGCATCCTACAACACTGGAGACGTTGGTGTTCGTGCCGTGTAAGAATTTCCCAATCAATAAAACAATACAGTTATTTTTAAGGAACCGTGGCTCTTGAACGGCGCTGTCCGCCTTCGCGCCCAGCGAGCGCACACCGCTCAACGACCAGATCGCTAGTCGAACCAGTGCTGCTTAAAGCCACAGAGGCCGCTGAGAGGTGACCTCGTGATCCTACGCCACGCTCGGCTGTGCGCAGTGCCTGCGGTATGTATGGGCTTGGCGCCGTCCGGGCCCAGGAAGAGATGATGTATGATGGACAAGGCGATCGAGCATCTTCGCAAACGACGCTGAGATCGTGGCCACGCTCTCTCTCTCTGGACCACAAGTGGTTTGCGGGGAGAACCGTGCGCGAGAGTGGTCTGCAGCTCGATGAGCCCACGCGCAAGCGGGCCACGCAGCGGCAGCAGAAGGTCGCTCGCATCTCTTCCATGGCTATCAGTTTGTACTTAGCGTGATGTCATTTTCTCAATTAACTCACTTGTGTTAACTCGGCCAATGTTGCCGTCACCATCACTCTTGATGGGAGTGTGTGCGGTGCAATCACCTCACCGGCTTCCAATCAGAGAGGGCCTTCTGCTCACTTTCACTTTCGCTTTCTCCTGCCGCCGCTGAGGCCATGGAGACCGCCGCCTACGAGCCGCGCTTCGACCTCTCGCCCGACGCCGTCGCCGCGCTGGCCAATGACATCGCGCGTCGCATCCAACGCGCCAACGACCGCGTCGGCGGCGTGCCGCTCGACCTCGTCACGTTCGAGAACTCGGCCCAAGTGCTCATGGACATGGACGCGGCGGTGGTCAATCGCCTCAACAACCTCACAATCCTTCTGCGCACGTCGCCGGACTCGGCCGTCCGCGAGGCCTGCGGCGCGGCAGTCCAGCGACTCAACGCCGTCGAGGCCGCGCAGACCATGCGCCTCGACGTGTACAAGGTGCTCAAGCAGCTCGCGGCGAGCGACGAGGCCATGGCCACGCTCTCGCACGAGCACAAGCGGTACGTCGAGCGAAGCGTGCGCGAGCTCGAGCGCAATGGGCTGCCGCTGGACGCGCCCACGCGCGAGCGACTGACGCAGCTGCAGGAGAAGATCACGACGCTCGCAGATCAGTTCAACCAGAATCTGCGAGAGGACGCGACCGAGCTGACGTTCTCGAGAGACGAGCTCGACGGCCTAACGGAGGATTTCCTGAGCGGTCTTCCCACGACTGAAGACGGAAAGTACAAGGTGAGACCTTGAGCCAATGAGGAATCGAGCACGATAACCTAACGTGCTGTGGGCGTGAACCAGATCGGGCTGGCGTATCCCATCGTGGGTCCCATTCGAAGCACCTGCACCGTGCCGGAGACGCGGCGCCGCGTCGTGTTTGCGCTCAGTAGCAAGTGTCTCGCCTCCAACACGCCGATCATCGAAGAGCTCGCGGCGCTGCGCCACGAGAAGGCCACGCTGCTGGGCTATGAAACCCACGCGGCGTTCAAGCTCGAGGCTCTGTGAGCGGTCCAATCTACGAGCGAGTCGTTGTCTCTAGCTTCTCACGGCGCCGTTGATGGTTCTAGCATGGCCAAGACCCCTGAGACTGTCAGCAAGTTCATCGACGAGATCAACGAGCGCCTCACGCCGTTGGCAAACTGCGAGAAGCTGGCCCTTCTCGCGCTCAAAAAGGCCGAGTGCACGCGTCGTGGACTCGCCTTCGACGGCCAACTCCACATGTGGGACTCGCGCTACTACCAGGACCAGTTCCTCAAGGCCAACTACGCCATCGACGCCGAGAAAATCCGAGAGTTCTTCCCTCTCGACCACGTCACCACGGAGCTGCTGGCCATGTACGAGTCGCTGCTGAGCGTGATGTTCTGTGAGGTGGAGAAGCCCCACGTGTGGCACGACGGCGTGCGCAAGTTTGCGGTCAAGGACACTCGTGCCGGTCGTGAAGGTCAGCTCATGGGGTACTTTTACATGGACATGCACCCACGCCCAGGCAAGTTCACGCACAACGGGTGCTTGCCCGTGCAGACGCCGTTCGTCGACTCGACGGGCCAGCGCGTGTTGGCTGCGGCCGCACTGGTCGCCAACCTACGGGCCCCGACAGCTGGACGTCCGTCGCTGCTGAGCCACGACGAGGTCGTGACGTTCTTCCACGAGTTCGGCCACTTGATGCACCAGGTTTGTTCCGAGACCGCGCTCGTGAAGCTCGGCGCTTACGAAGTGGAGCGAGACTTCCTCAAGGCCCCGAGCCAGATGCTGGAGAACTGGTGCTGGGAGCGAGCGACGCTCGCGCGGCTCTCGCGTCACTACGTGACCAATCAAGTAAGTACGTGCGTTCGGATTGTGGTCGGAGGCACTGCTGACGACGCTTGGGAGCTGTAGCCACTCCCGGACGGGCCGATGGGGCGGCTGATCGGGACCAAGCAAGCCAACAAAGCGCTCCAGTACAAGTGGGCGATCGTCTTCACCAAGTTCGACCAACAGCTCTACTCGCACCGTCGTTGGACACAGCCGAGAGCTTCCGCACTCTGATCGACGAGATTCTCGGCCTGGAGATGGCCGCCGGCACCAACTTGGCCGCCTCGTTCATGCACGTGGTCGACGGCTACGACGCGCAGTACTACGGCTACTTATGGAGCGAGGTCTTCTCGGTCGACATGTTCCAGACGCGGTTCCAGCGCGAGGGACTGATGAACCCGGCGACAGGCCGCTCCTACCGCGATTCGATTCTGCGTCCTGGCGCCGCGAGCGAGATGTTGCGCGAGTTCCTGGGCCGCGAGCCCACGCAGGACGCATTCCTCGAGAGCCTCGGGCTCGCGTAGAAAAAAATGCAAAGGGCTAGTGTATGGAGAATATGCACTTACTTCTCACACTTCGTACTTCTTCTTCGGGGGCCTGCTGCGCGCCACGCTCGGCTCTCGCGTCGGCGCGGCTCCTCTCCTCTGGCTCGATGGCGAGGCTTCGATGTCCGAGTCGGTCGACTCAAAGACCAAGTTGCTGATGTCCTGGACGTCCGTCGCCGACTCCAACGACGCACTCGCCAGAGGCTCAGTCGCCGCCGCGAAGGCAGCACGTGGAGGTGCGACAAGCGCGGCAGCCACCACTTCATCGGCGCGGGGCGACGCCACGGCTGCGGCGTCGGCGACAGCGATCGCCTGTGGGCCTAGAAGCATCTTGCGGCGAGTCGGCGACATGTCGCCCATGTCAGAGGCCTTTGGAGGCGACGCAGCGACGCGCGGCGGCGGGTACGCCGGTGGCCGTACCGGTAGCCGAGGCCTCGCAGCGCCCACCGCAGCGGCAGATGGCCCACTTGCTTCCATCGGACTCACCGCGGCTAACGGAGGTCCGCGCACCGGCGTTGTGATCTGGATATTCGTCGGGCTACTCGTCTTCGCTGCCTCTATCGCTTGTGTCCTCGCCAGGTCGAGGCCCGGCGGCCGCCTCGCTCGGACGCGTTCTCGCAGGGCCTCGAGCTTCTGGGCCTCTTCGCTCTCCCCCGTGACGACGCCTGGCATCGCTTCGCGACGCACGAACGGAGGCCCGCGAATGGCCGAGCGGTTCAGCTGAGGAGGCGGCGCCGCGTAGGACGCTCGAATGGCGCTGTGCACGGCCTCGTTGGCCTTGTGGACCTCGCACTCGGTTGCGACGTGCGACTCCATGTCTGCTGTGTGCTTGACGGCGCCGCAGTGCGGACAGGTCGCCACGCGCCTCGGGCACTCGTTCCGCTCATGGCGGTCGCGCGTGTGCGACGCCATGGTCTTCCCACAGTCGAGGCGGCAAGAGACGAGCTTGTTGCGGCACTCGCGCTGCTGGTGGAGCTCGAGCGACTGCGTGAGCACCATCTTGCCGCACGCGCACATGGCCAGGCGGCATTGGCTCAGCTCGTGGCCATTGCGGCTACGTGCCTGGATGAACAAGCCACACCCAGCGCGGCACTCGACCAGTCGGTGAGGACACAGGTTGGCCTGGTGGTTTGCCAGCTCGTCCCCAGGGCGGAGGCGCTCGCCGCACACGCATTGCTCCAGCTGAAGCGGCTGGACGGCATCCGAAGTCACTTCGACTGGCTTGGGCGGAGGCGACTTGATAGTGGCGACGAGTGGCCCACGCGGCACGGTCGGCGGTGGCCTCCGTGCCAACGCGTCCGGACCAAACACCGACGCAGGCTTATCCTTGAGCACGCTCGAGCTCTGCTGCGCCAGCGTCTGTGTCACCCCCGCCTTGGCCTCATCCACTGGTGGACGAACCATCTGCACGGGCGGCCCCTTGGTGACAGCCAGTTTGAGGGTCGAGCTCGACGGGATGGTCGGCAGCTCTTTTTGCTCCTTCAGCTCGTCTTCCTCCATCTCTCTCTCGATCGCCGCGCGCTGCCTCGCGTACTCTTCCGCCTGCCGCTCGTCGGCGCTCCACAAGTTTGTGAAACTTCCACGTGCCTGCTGAGGCGCGGGCTCTTGCTCATCCTCGTCATCCTTGATGCTTTCCTCTGCTCGGCCGGCGATGGCCAAGGCCTCGGCGCGCAGTTCTTGCTCGTCGTCAACGACCGGCACGAGTCGTTTGCCCTTGCTCTGCTTGAGTCGGCGCTTTTCTGCGTTTTCCTCCTTCCTCCTCGCGACGAGCTGCGCGACGCCAGCAGTACCGACGGCCGCGATGGCTCCGATCGCAAGCGCGCTCGTGTCGACAGCGCCGAAGATGCCCGAGTCAGCGAGCACGCTCGTCGCGATGAGCGGCATGATTCCCATGCGGAAGAAGATCTTCATTGGGTCCGACACGACGTGGGTCATCGCGAGGCCCGTGACCAGCGAGCCGATCCAAAGCTGCGACTCCACTTGGCCGATTTCGAACGCAAACATTGCGACGAAGAACGTGCACCAGACGCACCAGACGAAGCAGATCACATAAGACACATAGATGACCCACTCCGGGAAGAGTGGCTTCGCAATCTTGGCCGGCTGGCGACGCAAGAACTGATTGTACAACACAAGCGACGTGCCCTTGATGCTCTTCAGCCGCTCCTTTTCGAGTCTGTAGAGCTGCTGCTCGTGGAGTGGCAACGCGTCAATCTTCCGCTTCTCTCGCGCGTCTTGGTAGATCTGCAGCTTGCGTTTCATCTTGGCGACGCCGTGCATGCCGGCCACGAGCTTCTCCATCTCTTTCTTGACCTCTTTCTCGATCTTCTTGCGCTCTTTGTTGAGGATCTTCTGTGTCTCCTTGACGGTCTTGCGCCGCTCCCGTAGTTGCTGTTTGTTGGCCTGCAGAATCGCGTTCTTTTGTTTCTTGATCGTGACGGTGAGACGCCGATCAGCTGCTTTCGGTGGCTCCACACCAACTGCGGAAGCGCGCGCGCGCATTCTCGTCGCGCGGCGCGCTGCCTGCACCGACTCGGTCGCGTGTTGGACCATGCGCACATTCTGCGTCGTCGCCGTGGTTCCCACATTCGCTGCGAACGTGACGATCTCCGAGAGCCGCTTCTCGAACTGGGATGCAATCGCTGCCTGGAGTTTCTTGAGCTGCATTTCGGTGCGTTCCAGCTCCGCCTTAGCCTTAGCTGCGATCACGTGCGCGTCCCTCTCTTGTGCGGCACAGTACTCGCCGCATTTCGCGAGCCAGTCGTGCAGTGTCATTAACGCTGTGGCTGCGTTCTCGTCATCGACGCCTTCATTGTCGTCGTCTTCATCACCTTCGTCAAAGGACACTTTGTATCGATCGCAAATCGCGTGGATCTTGTCGGCACTTCGGGTCGAAACCTTGAGCGGATCAAACTTTAGCATGTTGGAGATCATCGTATCGCCACCACCTTGGCCAAGCATCAGCAGCAGCTGGTTCATCGCCAGTGCGCGTCGCTCGTTCTCGGAGCGAGTCGCGACATGGGCCAACGCAACCTCGCTACTGCTCACTTCCTTGCCACCCGGCTCCTCAGTTGATTCTGTGGTCAGCGTCCTTCGCTTGCGAGAGAAACTGCCCATGATACTCTTCCGAGCTACGCCGGTGGCTTGGTTCTCTCCACGGAGAACTTGGTGCTCCAGGTGGGCCTTGATCTTGACGATTACACTCTTGAGCGGGTCGTTGTCGTCATTCGTACCATCGTCCTCCGGCGGATCCTCGTCATAGTCGCGGTTGTAGACTGCCAGGAAAATTCCACGACAGATCTGCGCGACCTTGGAGTCAACACCTTGGCGCTTGATCTCTTGGGCCACGAAGTGCAAAGTGCGAGCCTCGACGCAGTTGGCCATCGCCGCGAGGTCCATCGACATGACCTCGAGTGGCGAGTACTGTTTCGGCTGTCCGTATGCATCCGTCTCGACTTCAGCAACATTGCCTTCGATGTCCTCGACGCGGTACCTCACGAGGTATGTCTGTTTACGACCCGCCTTCTTGAACATGAGCATAAATGCGATCGTCACCGGAATCATACACAAGAAGGAGACTACTCCGGCGACGAGCGCCGAGCCCAAGGTCTTTTCGCCTTGCTTGAGCCGGTACAACAGTGCGTTCGTGAACATCTGGCTCATGACGACGGTGAAGATGACGGTCAGACGCTGCGTGCGCGTGAAGTGCTCGTCGTACTTGAAGGCAATTGATACGAGCTTGTGGTTGTCCTTGAGGCCATTCCAGAACTTCTTCACGACTACTCTGGCTTTCGCCTTCCAACCGACCGCGGTCAGGTACTCCGGCTCCTGGAATATAGGCGACGTGTTCAGCTTGACGTGCTTGGTCTCGTGCATCGCGAGTCGTTTCTGGCGAAGATGGAGCATGCGGTCCTTGTGGTCCCATCGACTCACATAGAAAAAGCTGACAACGTAGAGCAGGAAGAAAGCGCCCATCACCAGAAGCAAGACGATGTTTTTCTTGAGATCTTCGGCCGTGACCTTGTGAGAGATTACCTTCTTGAAGTGCTGGGTCACTTGCGATAATGCCTGGTCGACTTGAGTCGAAAAGTCGGTGAGATGCGTGCACTCGCAGATCGTGTACAGTCCGTCATCGGTGGTGCCCACAGCTGTGCATCCATCGGACGACCAGGTTGAATTGACTGCATTCCAGTATCGACATGCTGGCGCTGTGCGCTTGGTCGGGCACGTCATGTTGCCGACGTACTCGCCGAGGCCGTCGCACTCGACCATCACCGTCTCATCCACGTCTGTGCAGTTGAACACCAGTGTCGACCGCGTGTCGTTCAAGCAATGGAAGAAGTAGACCTGCGCCGTTTGATTTGTCGCCGACGCGCTGGCAGACATCTTGACAGGAACAATATTCCGCAAAAGGAGCCGGAACGGCGTTTCCAGACCCGAGACTTGCACTTCTTCCGACTTGCCGCCCACCGTTTCGTGGACTTTGACACTCATGACAGGCGAGTTTATTGTCGCGCCAGTGAAACTGTACGGGTTCTTCGTGTACACGGAAGAGTGGACATCGACCGTCGGATCACTATCAGCTCCGCTGTCGTCGCCCACGGCTTCAAGTCGACGTCGTCGTCTCGCCTTGATGTAAGCGGCAAAACCCTTCGGGATCGTCGTGGAGGGAGCGACGTAGTTGGCTGCTTTCTCTGCGTCCGACAGCGGCAGTGAAATCTCCGTTCCTTCCAAGTGTGACGCGCTATCGCGAGCCACGACGATCTTCAGGTTCTTGGTCACCAAAGTCACTGGTGGCTCGCCTTCAATTGCTGATCCCAGTAGAGCGCTCTCGAGTTTCCCGATCGTTCCTTGTAGCTGTGCGAACCGAGCCTTTTCTTCTGCATACGGGTCCACGAGCCCGATGTGGCTGCGAGTCGTCGACGGCTCTTGGTTGAGCTCTTTGTCGGGGTCGTCTTGGATGGGGATGGAGTTGTCCCAGCATCCAACAGGTTTGATATCGTTCCCCCAACGGCAGTCTTAGCTGTGTCCGAAAGCACGGGTGCAGGCATGAGGTTGTCCACAAAGGAGAGGGCTTGGCCTTGAGCCTTGGCGTCCAAAATGGACGCTGACTTTGTGAGCGTCGCGATACTCGCAGCTTGTTGCTCAACGGCGTTCACGTCCGTCACATCAACGCTCTTGGACGACGTCATCATAGCGCTGATGAGACTGCCTAGCACGGCTCGCTTGGCGTCGTACTGGGCCTGCGTCATCGCGCAATTGTCGCCGTAAAAGCCTTCCGCGCACTTGCAATACGTCACGCAAGCGAGATTCGTCTCTGGGCAGTCGGCTGGCTCGCGTATACACGCGCCATTGTCTGCGCAGGCCTTGAAACTCGATGTCGAACAACTTTTCAGCTTGACCTGAGTCGTGGGAGACGGCGTCGTACCAGGAACAGTCGGCGTTGGCGCAGGAGTCGGCGCGACTTGCGTTGACTCGTCGACGCCATTGATGAGATCGCCAAGTGCGCTAATGCTATTCAGAACCTTGGACGGATCACCCGACAAAGCACTTGCAAGCACGTCATTGGTCTTGTTGGCCAAGTACGCTGCCTTGTCAGCTTCAGGTACCTTGTACTCTTCTACCACAATTTCTTTGTACACACGAGTGACTGCGCCGAGAGAATCTTGGATGTACGCGACGACCGTGATCGTTGTGTTGGTGCCGCCACCAACAGCAAATATCGATCGGAACAGCGGGTCCAGAGAGGCAGAGCCCATCGTAACTTCCGCGCCGCCGGAAAACGCCGCGCCTTTGATGTACCGGTATGTGTATCGCAGTGGTAGATCCTCGTCAACCCAGTCCGTACACTGGATCGTGAACGTATCGTCCAGAGCATAGCCCTTTGTAGGCGTGACGGAGAGTGAGCCGCTCGTCGGAGACGAATTCGCTGTCACTGAGATAGTGGCAGTCGACGTCGACCCGCCTTTGTCCTCGGCAAGTAGCTGGAACACGTACGTTACCCCAGGAGACAGGGAATTTTCTCTCAGTACCATGGTGTGTCGGGAAACTGGAACAGCGAACATAGCAGACGCTGTGGCGCTACTTCCACCACTCAAGAACGACCACTCAGTCCTCTGAATCGGTAACTTGGATGTGACCGAACCCTTGAGGATGACCTTGACGTTCGTGTTCACTTTACTTGCAGCTAGCGGTTCGATCGAGACGCTCGGTGGTGAGCCGGGCTTGTAGAAGATCACAATCGATGACGACGCGGAGCGCGTATCCTTGGTAGCCGTCACTGTAAACTGATAGAAAATATTTGGCGTCATTGTGTTCGCAGCGATCACTGGTTTATCCGTGCTGGAAAGCGACAAAACTTCCTCGCTCGCTGTCGTGCAAGGTTTCTCAAACGCACCAGAGCTAGCTGCTCGCATCAGACACGACCACGTGAACACCATCGGCACCGCGTTTGCCAGATCGTCTGGGTCGAGAGACTTGGATGCATCCAACGAAAGGTCTTGTTCGACACCAAACGATCGGTCACCCCCGGTGATCGTGGATGTCAGAGCACTCGGGAGTACAGTGACTTCTACAGTCGCCGAGTTTGTGATCTTGGGCGTCTTGGCCATCGCGACGACCATTCGGAAGACGTACTTGGCGCCAACAGTTAACGTTCGTGCAGGCAAGCGCAGCATTCTAGGGTTTGGAGAGGTTGACTTGAACTGGGCAGCAGTGAGATCGCCCTCCACCTGCACCCACGCAAACGTCATGTCCAGCGAGGTCGACGACGATGCTGCTGCGTCACTTGTGCACGTCGGAGCGTCTGCCGTTGCGATGATCGAGAATTCACGAGCACGCAGCACTTGCTGCTGTGCTCCGCCTTGGATCGAGACGATCGGCAGCGGCAGACCGGCCTTCTTCACGACAGTCGCGGACGAGTTCGCCTTGGCGCCGAAGAAGTTGACCACCTGCAGTACGAAGCTGTAGGTTGCGTCGGCCTCTAGATTGGCGGCGGCGACCTTGAGTGATGCGCTATTAGCGCCAGCTGTCTGGCTCAAGATTGACGCGATCGGAGTCGTATCGACTGTGCTCGTGGTCTCGTTGAGAATCCACGTGTACGTCATAGTTCGCCCACCGGATCCAGACGAACTCGAGCCGTCGAGGAAGAGATCGTCGCACACTCCTAGTGATGATGCGCCGTTCACGAGCACGATCGGCTGCGGCACGATATCAGGATTTGAGATCGAAAGCGTCGTTGCTGCAGTAGCCAGCTCGGTCTCAGCTGTCGACTTCAACAGACCACCTTTAAGAGCCAGATTGGCTCCGGGCACAACGTTCACGCCACGACCAAACACGAACCGAATGACTTGATCGTTCGATTGCCAAGTGCACGACGGAGATGCCCCAAAGTAGTTGTTTGTCGAAGTTGCAGCGGGTAGATCGAAGAGTACGCTACAGGAGAACGTAGTATCAGCAAACAGCGCATTCTGGTGGTTGACGGTTCGATCGAACTGAATCAATAGTCCGATAGCAGTGTTGACAAACTTAGCAGACACGAGTTTCGGTGGCGGCGTCGTGTCCTTGGTCTCGACGATCTTAACCTGAAGTGAGTTGATCTTGAGGCTATTGTAGAGCTTGTCATTACTCGAAGAGACGTGGCTGATCGTTCCGAAGTGGTCGCCTTCACGGACAAAGTTGTCGTCTGCATTCACAGAGACACTCTGAGCAACGTTCCAGCTCGTCGCTGTGAAAGTAAGCGAAGTTGGGGCAACCACAAGTTGAGCGAGCGAGGTCGTGAGGGTAATTGTGACATCTGCTATAGGTTCTGCCGTCAGAACAACCGAGTAGGAACCAGAAAAGACTCGAGCTTCCGCGACGACGAGAGCCGGGGCTGTCGTTTGCACGCGCTGGAAAAGCACGACACCAGACGTGTCGTCGTTCACCACTTGCACAGCCACCTGACTGATCGTGACTGTAGAATATACGACATCGGTTGTCGTGATTGCTGGCGAAATGGCCACAGCCGTGTCTGCATCCTCCAAGAAGTTATTGATCGCCTGAATCTGGACGTTTCGTGTCGCACTCCAGTCAGTGGCTGTGAACGTGATCGACGTCGGTGATGTGACCGCCTTTGCTGTGACTGAACTCGTGAAGGAAACTGTAACCGTACTCAACGGAGCGCTCAGCAAGCTCACCCCGAGAGAACCAGTGGCGCCTTCTTTCAGTGAGAAAGTCGAAGACGAAAGCGTCACGGCTGTGAAATTCTGGAGTGTCGTCTTCGTCGTACGTTGTGTCGTCTTAGAAACAGTGATCGAGCACACAGCGACAACCTCGAAGCTTGTTGAACTAAGCGAGGCGACTGGTCGCACGAAGAGATCTCGTAGCGTCGAGTCGGGTGGTACGACATACACCGCCGAGCTTGCGGAGATCGAAGTGATCGCCTGCGGAACTAGCGGTGTCGTCTGCCACGCCACCCGCAGGTCTCGAGTCGCCGAGGCAACAGTCCGACCGGATGCAACGAGGTACACAACGAGAGACGAAACGTTCGCCTTAGTCACATCGGGCAGTGCCACACTGGTGACGCCTACACGCACCCAGTCAGTGACACGACCACGGGTGAGCGGCTCGGTTACAACAAGCGGCGCGTCAGCGATGGGCAAGACGTTCAGTACCGCGAGATGGGTGACTGCAGCTTGCATGCCAGTGTCTCGCTCCGTGGATATCACTGTAACGTTGAGCAACACTCTTCCATACCGAGCGCTCAGCGTCACGAACCGAACTACTTGCCAGCGCGAGGGGGCGGAAAGCATCAAGAATGTTCCTGGTGGATCAGAGAGCTTCTGCAACGCCACTCCACTGACTTCGACACGATCAATTAGCGGAACCCCCGACATGTCTCTCACCAGAAGCGAGAGCGATTCAGAGCCGTCATCGTCCACGAGCGACAGAGTCGTGAGATTGAGATCAGCTGCCATGGCCTGATTTACGGACCACTCATTGGTTGCGAGGGATAACACAGGAGCATCGGCAACGCTAAGAACCTGAACTGAGACTAACTGCTGCACTTTCGCAGTATCACCTGTAGTTTTCTCGGACGTCGTCAACACGACATTGGCCGAAAGTGGCCCGGCATAGTTGACTTGAGGCGTCAACGTGATCACGGTGTTTCTCAGCATGAACGCCCCCACATCACGGGACAAAATTGTCACGACACCCCTATCCGTGGAGCTCGACGGACCCGTCGAGATTGTCGCGATCGAACCGTTGACCTGTACCTGCCGAATTATCGAAGCAGGAGAGAATGCGAGCACAACCTCAATGGCTTCAGACCCATCGGCATCTGGTGTCCGAGCGTCAGCAATCGTGAACGAGACTGGAGTGTCTTCTTGCGTCAGCAATTGAGTCGCGTTGAGCTGAATCGTCGGTGAGTTCGCAACAGGCTGAACAACAATCCGGAAGCGATCCACCACGGAGGAGACGGAGCAAGATGCCAAACCATCATCTGATACCTGCACTATCGAGTATGACCGGAGTGAAAACGTTATGTTCTGCGCCATATACCGCCTTGGTAGGACCGTAATCACCGTTTGATTCAAGGCCACCGTACCGCTTCGTCGCATCAAACTCACCTGAGTAACATTCGCCGTGGTGACACTGCTATTGGCGAGCGTTGTCTGGCCGAGAAGAACACCGTCAATCGCATTAGTCAGCGCATGCAGCTGTAGATCCAACAGATCCGCCATGCTTGTCACGACGCCCATGGCTGCGAGTGTAAAGGTCACGTTCTGGTCGTCACCCACGACGAAGGTTCGCGCAGTCTGGGACAACGGAGTTGCTCGCGGAAACGACGGTATCAGAGAGGCCTGGCCAACGACTCGTTGGGAAACGTTCATCCACATTGACGTGTACTGTTGGCGCGTGAAGCTGGCAACTGTAATGTTAACTCGACCTGAGAGTGCACCGGAATAGCCTTCTCGGGCCAGACGCTGGGTCATCAGATGCATCATGTCCACTGGACTTGCCGAGTCGAACTGAACATGTCTACGCCCAGTATTTCCGTTCACAATTGTTCGTCGAAGAACAGTCGAATTAAATCCGAACGAGGACACGGCGTGTGCACGGGGCATCACCAGTTGGAACGTCAAGCCTCCTGCGCTCACACTGCCGAGAGCAGTTGTCGAGCTGGGGCGCTGCAACGCTCGCACATAGGTCGAAACGCGACTACTGGACAGCATATCTCTCTTGTCACTTCGGATAGACACAAGAGACGATGTGACATCGGCAGCGCTCTGCTCTCCTTGAACTACGACCGAAACGTCGAGCACGGCAATTCCATCACCATCGCCGAGGTAGGCACTTCGATTCGTCGTGAACTGAAATCTCACAGTCGAGACAACGTAGTATAGCGACAAATATCCAACCAGGGCATCAGCAGGACGAAGTGAGACGCGCTGTCGATGCTTATACGGAATCTCGAACACAGACAGTCCCGTAGATCCACCCAGGTCCGTTTGAAGAGGCGACAACCGCAAATATCCACCATACACAGCCGACAGCTGCGATCCATTGGCTGCAAACAAGTAAAGATGATCACGTGTTGCCAATTCCTGATTCATATCTTGGCGTTGAAATGGTATTCGGATAAACGAGTTCGTGAACGTCTTGAGGAGTGGAATAGCGCGAACGACTGGGTCCAATGGTACGACCGTAATAGTCGATCCGACATTCTTCGCAATGCGCTGTTCTCCGGTTTCGAGCTCGGTCGTGATGACAATGACCGAAACTGCAAATAGACCAACGAACTCTGCGCGAGGGGAGATGGTTAACGTCTTGCTGAACATGAAGGATCCGGTTGAGAAGCGATAGATCGCTTGTGATCCCTCGGTCGTCTGGGTTGGCCCTAACAAGACATCTCCATCGCCGTCTCGAACAGCAAGGACAGCAGACCCATTCATCTGAACCTCGACTGTCAACACTTCAGATCCGTCTTTGTCGATCGTGGATGCGGCGATTGCCAACGAGATCGGCACTAGTGGCTTGGTTACCACGGATAGTGGCGTCACGCTAACGCTTGCAGTATGAGCAATTGGAGTCACAACCGATATGAGATCGACAGTCGGCGACAATCTGGCAAGGCCTTCGATATCGGCTAGATCGAAACGCCCGTTCTGAATTCTTGAGAGTGCAAGCGGTGAGAGCTGGGCACTTTCTACTGACAATGCCACAGCATTCCAAGAAAATGTACCGCTGTAGCCGACACGAGGCTTGATACTAACCGAACCAGCGATGTCCAGTGCTTTCGAGTCGAGCACTATGAGCCAGAGGGAATCAGTGCGGGTTACGTTCCACCAACTGAGCGTCGACGATCCCACCCCTACAGCAGAAGCCGACCACACTAACTGCTCAATGTCGCTCGCTACGGGCATCGGGATCGCAAACTGCATTAAGATGATCTCAGATCCGTCGCGGTCGACAAGAGAGGCGGTAACGGTACTTGACCGAATCCACTCGTCTTCCACAGTCTGGAATTGCGTGGGGCTGGTTCCCAACACGGGCTGCGTCGGCATTGGAAGCACTGTCACATTAAAGACGATCACAAAGGAATCTGTGGCCACGTCTCCAGGTGATGATGGGTTCGTGTCAACGGCGTCGGCAACGAGGCGACAGGTTGCAATCCCTGATGCGTAAGCACGTGGCCTTATCGATACAACGAGCTGCGAGTTTGAGACGTTGCCTATGAGCTGAGTCAGGTTGAATTCCACAGGAAATCCGAGAGCCGTCAAGAACGTTCGTCCCCCGTTCAACACGTCGAGGCGATCTATCAATGCAGCTCCATCCTTGTCACACATAAACTTCACCACAGCTTGCTCAGACCCATCGACGTCGACTAGCGACACGTTTGAAACAACGAAGCTGCCTTCGCCGTTTTCCATCATTGCCAATGTATCTCCGCTCAGTGAGGTAAACACGATTCGAGGAGCTTCGGCGCGTGGACGAATTGTCATCATTAGCTGCTGTTCAACTGCCACTAGAGACTTGCGCTCCCGGTAGCTTCGGCACGACAGAACTCCTGCGGTCGAGCTCGCCGATGTTACACATTCGCTCGCGAAGAACCCGCTGGTAAGATCCGCAGTCGACACAAACACCGCGACGGTCGCAGCAAACGAGCCTGAGATACGTCGAAGTGGTGTCAACGTGGCATTGAAATTCACTGAACTAACCCCGGTTCCGGCAATAATCGTCGCAGACACGCAGGCAACGTTGTTGGCATTCGAGCGGCACATCCATGTTCCATTCATTGCTGACTGCAAGTTGTTGATCATGCTTGGAGGATAGAATATTATCGCGCTAAAGAACCTCGGTTCCGGTGCAGGGACTGGTATCGCTGTGGCCCGAATCACTAACAGGTCGTTCTCGAAAACAATTGCACTCACTGCGCGAATATCAACTGACGGCACAACGGCTCGTGGCATCGGATCGATGGTGATTCCCAGCTCTTTAACGGACGTATTGGTAGGTACGGTTGGTGCAGATTTCTCACTGGAAGTTGCCACGATTTGAACGGAAAATTGACCGAAGTAGTCATCTCTCAGTGTGAAAGTCACGTTCTGGTTCGTGAATTGGAACAATCCAAAAGACCTCGGAAGAAGCAGTACCGTGATAAGAAGAGAATCTGCAATAACTGAAGCATTCCCGGAACTTGACGTAACCCCCCTCCACGCAACCTGACCGTTCACAACGAGCTGCTGAACCACCAAGACAGGAAACTTTACGGCGACCTCGACGCATTCAGACCCGTCCATGTCTGGTGTGAAGACACGATCGATCGAAAACAGCACGTCGCGCTCTTCCACTCCACGCACTGCGTCGATGCTCAAAAGAATGACTGGAGCGTTTGCATGAGGCAGCACATTGATAGGGATCATCTGCTCAAACCGTGCCATACTCAACGAGGAGTACTCATCGCTAAGCATGCGCAGCCGCGCCGAGGCTTGTACACGCATTGCGATCTGCTGCGAGAAATATTTTCTTGGAAAGATTGTTACAAAGCGCGTTCTCATGTCACCCGGCTGCAGTAAGCAAATGAAAGCTTCGTAGTCTCCATCCACATCGCGAACAGGATCGACACGCAACTCGAACCCGTCCATCCCGATCATTTTATCAACAGTCCCTACAGGAACAACAAATCGGACAGCAGCAATATCGGCCAGGTTATCGTTGAGTCTCAGCTGAGAGAGCGATATTCCCATGTCAAGATCATCCGGCAATTCAAAACTGATCTTCGCCGGGATCATCGGAGTATACGGTCTCGAGAAGACGCTTATGTTGCTGTCGCTGTACCTCTGGAGTGAAGTCTGCATGGTACTATCCCACACTCGAAGACGTTGGCGGACTAACATCCTTCCAGACGTGGTCGGGCGAAGCAGGAGCTGGAATCGCGACATCGATGCACCAATCGACATGTTTCCGGAGCGCCACACCAGACATGTCCTCCACCCACACGGTGCTGGAGCGAGTTGTGTTGACACATTTGAGTGAACGAGTCGGATTGGAGCTCGGGCCGGCCACTGGGTCTCAACTTGAATCCCGCTGGAAGATTCAGCGAGTGGACTGGTAATAGCGTTCGTGGAATCGACGATTAAAGACACAGTTGAACTTCCTGCAGTGAGAGTGATCGTATCCGTCAGTGTCTTCAAAGTTACATTCGTGAAGACAAGTCTCGGTAACGCTGGATGCACCACGAGTGACAATCCCTCGATCGTAACGCCGCTTTTGTCGAATTGAATCTGCGGCTGAGATGCGACCGTTGTGCCCAGTTGAACAGTTGAAAGGATAAGACTGAGTCCAACGAATCCAATTGATGCATCGGCTCGGAGTTGGAGGGCGATCATGCGACGCAGTGTGTACGGAACGAGATAGGTCGACGCGCTACTTGCCCCGCTCGAACTCAGTGCTTCGAGTCGCTGAACACCGGCAAACACATTGCTAACTGCCTGGGAGCTTTGGTCAATGTGGAGCAGAATGGAGTCGCGAGAAACAACTTCTTGATCTTGATCAAGCCGTTCAAACGGGACTCGAACGAGTCCTCCGGCCCTGCCGTGGAGAAGAGCTGCGGGTCGGATCTGAGGATTGGCAGGGAGCACCACGATGGTCGCAGCAAACTGCGAGGTCTTCTGCTCCATGTTTGCACTTTCAGTCGTCGTGACCGAGATCTGAACGCTTAAGACACCCGTGAAATCCTCTCGTGGCACGACCAAAATTGAGTGCGTCAGCTTGAATACTTGCTCGCCATTACCAGGCTCAAACACGAATACCAAGCTCACGTTCGATGCATTGGATGGTGAGAGCTGGAGATTTTCGACAGACCGTAACTCCAGCACTGCTCTTGCATCCATAGTAAGCACCATTCTCAACGACTCGGAGCCGTCGCTGTCGTCAGTCCAGGCCTCAACCGTAAGGTTTGCTCCATACGAAGGTGTCGTGAGCAAAGCATCCGGTTTCGTTGAAATGTGCGCAAAGTGGGCGATTGGCACGATCTCCAACGTCATGGCATGTGAGTCTGAGACGGCAATCAAGTCTCCCGCTCGAGGCCGACTCCACGTAGCTTCCGCAATAATCCACGCAGCGTCACTTGCGTTTGCCCATGTTCTTGCTTCACGTTCGACGGATACCGCAGTTACATTCCAAGTAAGATGGCCACTAAAACCAACACGCGGTTTGAAGTAAAGCTGACCGAGTATATCCTGGCCGTTGGCTTCGGTGGAGATTATGGCAATGGATTGGGAGTCAACCCAAGTGAATTGACTGACACCACTCGAAGAGATCCAGTGCACTCCATCTAGAACTGACCGACCATCTGGGTATCGAGCACCGAAGAATTCGATTGCAAGATACAGTGTTTCCGATCCATCACGATCCACCAGCGTTGCTCGAATTGGTTCAGTGGTGTAGTCTTCGTCTTCTTGGATTATTGACTGATTGCGGTTGATCACAAGATTCGCAGTCGTGGCAACTGGAGTAAAAGTAGCAGAAATCGTGACACTCTCATCATCTTCAACGACCGCGTGTAAGCTTCGATCAACCGCAGTGGTATGCATTTCACAGGACACAACTCCGGAGAAGTGTGGAAGCGGGAGAACCGAGAGAGACGCCGAATTCACTATTGAGGCGTTTGCAGAAGTCACCAACATGATGTCATAGCGAAGTTTGTCACGAGCAGTGGCTTGGACCACTCGAGTTGATAATAGTGACTGGCCGCTACCCACAACCACTTCATCGATTCCTTCGGCACTACACAACATCCACACGAACAACTGTTCGGATCCGTCCGTATCGTCGAGAATGCAATTGCCGATTTCGAGGTCGACTCGATCGCCTTCAGGGACTACACTGAGCGAAAGAGTCACAACTGGAACTGGTGCTATCGCGCGAGGATCCACGGAAGCGGAGAGGTAAGCCTGACTAGCAACCAATGACTTGCGCTCGCGAAAGCTTCGGCAATGCAGCACGTCGACCGTTGATTCAGCTGACGTCACACAACTTTGCTCGAAAAAATCGCTACCGATGTCCTTCGTGTAAGCAAGCACGGTGAGCTCGATGAGATAGTCACCGGATTTGTGAGCTACTGGAAACACATCTAGTGCTACTCGTCGCGTGCTGTCGTGGCTAGTGATAATGCTGCTTCCAAGTAGCACCATGCAGATAGCTTTCCCGCTACCTGATGCAGCTGATCGGCATGACGGTGATGACCAATCCACTTGGATCTCGCGCACAAACTCTTCTGGGAAGACAACCATCAGACTGTACAGCAAACTTTCTTGGGCGTTGTACACTATCACGCTTGCATTGAGTGCTTCGTCTTCCACTCTAGTCATTACGAGCGGCAGCAACTCAAACGAAGGGACTACAGCCACTGGCATAGGAGTAACATCGACACCCACAACTTGAGTCGTCGTAGCTACCTCCCCAGTCGATAGTTCCATCGACTGAACCTGGATCTCAATTAGAAACTCGCCATGCTGATCTGGGAGCGGCATAAACTCCAGTTCAATTGCTCCAACTTGGAAAATCTTGTTTCTCGGCGAAGTTACAATATGCTGAACGTTCTTGGATGCGGCATCCACACTCTTCGAGATGTTCGTGAACAGGGCATTCTCTCCTCGAACTGCGATTAAATCTAACTGGGATGTGTCAATGGACACGATTACGTCGATACTCTCAGAGCCGTCTTGATCAGGCGTCCACGCATCAACGATTTCTAGGATAAAAGGCAGTTCCTCGACAGCTTGGATCCGTGTATTGTTCAGCACGATGAAAGGTTTGTTCGGGGTCGGATTGACAGCCACCTCAAAGGTGATAGTCGAGATCGAGTGGGATACCGCGAGACTTCGACCTGAAACACTAAGAGAAGAAATGGCGTCAAGACGAACTGCAAACGTCTGCGCGAAATACTTGTGTGGGGTGATCTCAACGAACTGAGACAGAGTGGCTGCAGCTGTTCGGTCAAAAACTGTCACCGAGTACGGCTGCGAGCTATTGGCATCGTGGAAGTCCGAGCTTCCGCTTGAAATGCTATCAATGACAGCACCATCGACAATTGTAAGTTGGACCATGGAAAAATCCTCCAGAGATGTCAGTCCCGCAACATCAGGAACCAATGAAATCCTCACACCAGCGTCATCGGATATAGACACTACATTCGATAGGCGGCTTGTCAAAGGAACAGCCAAATTCGTGGCCTGGATAATCGATTCGCGGAAGAGATTGACTGCATGAGACTCCACTTGCTGATTTGCACTGTCGGAGGTTATCAGTCGCACTTGGATCCCGAGCGCACTGGAGCTACCAGCTCGTTGGCGCAGGGCGACGTTCAACGGTAGGCCTTCTGCCATAAGGCAAGCATAGTTTCGTTCACCCACCACTTGCGATGTCAGCAACAACCCGTTCGAGCTCGCCACTGGATTCAAGAACGACTGCTCCGGGGTCATTACTTGCGTTTTCACGTTTGGATCAGGGATGCTGAACGTGTTGTTGACCGACATGATTGACGCGCGTTCGTTGGTTACAAGATCGGAGTCCCAGCTTACATCGGTAGTGGACGCTGCAACAACCGGTCGTACAAGCACTCCAGCTGCGCTAACAGAAATACCATCATTAGTAGCAGCATACGATGTTTGCTGAAGTGTTGAGGCTTCCAGAGGCACCGTAGAAACGACAAAGTACACTCGGAGGTATCCTGTGTAGTGTTCATACGTACGAACGCTCACTGCATGGCGACTAGCATACGGAATCGTATAGACTTGAACTGCACCGATCTCCAACAGACTCAGTGGGGGGATCCGAACAATTCCAGCAAACACGTCAGACACTACCGTGGCTGCTGCATCGACGAAAAGTAGCAGGTGGTCACGACTTGCGATTTCTTGATCCAAGTCGAAACGATCGAACGGGAGATGGATCAAGTCATTTTCACACCCAACAAACAGTCGAGTAGGATACACGACGGGGTCAGCCGGCACGACGAGGACACTCGCCAGCAAGACCGTCCTCTGGATCTCCTGTGTCTTGAGCTCTTCGTTGACGAAAGTGAACTGTAGAACGAAAATTCCAACGAAATCTGCTGCTGGAACGACGCGAACACCCACAGTAACGTTCCACGGCGGAAACTCCCCTTGGAGCTTGTATGTTGCCTGACCTGTGGTACTCGTGTCGTTTGTCCTGAAGAATTCGCTGCCATTACCTCTAACCGCGCTGATGGACTGCACAGCAGATGCGTTGACAGAAACGGTGAGACTGAGAACTTCGCTTCCGTCCGTGTCTGGTGTCCACGCAGATACAGTAAGGTCAACAGCACGAAGTGGCTTTGTCACGATCGATGTTTGCGATAGTTGGACAGAAGGAGCATGACAGATAGGAGCGATATTGGCCGCAAGAGTCATAGTCGTCACGTTCGCGAGATCCCAGTGATCCAACAGCCACATCCACTCGAGTTGGTTTCGATTTGATGCGCTCGCGTCGAGCATCACGTCGAGGAACGCGCGTTCCAGAGTCACCACCTGAAGTGCCAACTGCAGAGGCCCACTAAATCCGACCTTAGGTGTAATCTGCAGGGAACCCATGGCATCTAGAGTATGGCCATCGGCAGCTAATACCCAGGTCGCGTCGTATTGACTCAATCGTTTCACGTCAGCAGATTTGTTCCAGCTTGGTTTGCTTGCGTCGTACCACGAAATGTCCTCGATAGCTACACTTTGGTTCCCAAGTACGAGTGCCAGCCAAAAGATCTCAGATCCGTCTCTATCTAGCAGAGACGCAACAATGCTGTGGAAAGTGAACGGATCGTCTTCCATGGCACTGACTGGGATAGTGGAGTCCTCGGCGACAATCAGAGTCACTCCTGACGACACTGGCTCGACATTGACTGTCAGTAAAACCTGCTTGGTTCTGATATCAGTCATGAGACCATCCGCCTGGTCCACAGAGATTCCTTCCAAGTAGCAGTTAATGAATCCCGAGAAATATTGGATCGGTCGGATAAGCACAACTCGGTCATCTTGTTCTGATGCAGACCCGTCCAACACGGCAATTTCTTCTTCAATGACTCGCGTTGTGAAATTGCTCGGGTTGTCTTCATCACGGCTCCTGTCATATGAGTTGGTGGAGCTCATTGATCGAACTTGAAGACTATCAATCCCTCCCTCGCAGGAGATTGTCACATTTGCGGTTTCGGATCCATCCCGATCCAGTAGCCTTAAGTTGCTGACCACAACTTCCGCCAAACCGTTTTCTTTGAGATCGACGTATGTGTCCGACACGTTGAAATTTGGCGGCTGAGCGTGTGGCGTGATAGAGAGTCTGACTGGAATCGAGACAATAGCAATGGACTTGTTCAAGAACGAAGAAGCACATGACTCCCAGTTGACGCTCTCCAATGATGAAGTTTCTTCGAAGCACGGCAAGGCGAACAAATCATCGATCAGGGTCTCCCGTGTGACTGCAATCACGCTCACATTCAAGCTCGAGTAGCCAGACACCTTCAACATTGGCAGAGCGCTGAAGTCCAGTGCAAAAGCTTCGATCGATTCAGAGATATCGCTCGCGTTGACAGACCATACCACAAGGGGGTTATGGTCAGAAATGCTGAATGCTGCCAGTTGAATCGCCGATGAGGTTAATTGTTCGATCATCCAAGTCGAAAAAGACGCAGCAACAAAATACTCCAGGGAAGGTTTTCTGACTCCCACATGAAGTGACCAATCAAATGGTGAATCCTCCACTACACTCGAGTTCACAACAACAACGTGGACGTCAGGGGCTGCCGCGGTCTCCCTGAATCTCAATCTGATCGTCAATGTGGTTTCGTTGGAGCTATTGAATGCGTGACTCGTTGCTCTCAGCAAGACAACCGATTCCCGCTCATACGAGTCCGCTCGCGCGATGTAGAACTCGATCTTGGTAGAGTTGGGATCAAGGTTGTAGGCTAGGTACGATCTTCCTTCGTAGAGCGAAATGCGTTGGTCATCGCTGAAGATGAAGCCTTCCTCAATTATAGGGGCAATACCACTCTCTGAAGGAACCAGCAGATCAAGCGACAAGTTGGCATCCTTGTCGATCAGGTCTTGGTCGAGGATTTGGAGCGATGCTATCTCCACAGTTGCAATCTCGTCTTCATAAGTTGTAATGCTCTCGCTGTGCACTACCAGCAGCGGTTGGTGAGCGTGGTGCCACAGAGCTGGGATCACACATTCAAACATCGAAAGAGATCGAACAATCAGCCAACTGTTCGGCTCGCCCGGGTAAATATCACGTTCCGTGAGAATTTGGTCATCCCCGCTTTCACGCCACGGAGTTGCGGATCCTTCGTAAGATATGGATCGAAGTGTTGTAGTTAGCGATCCTTGGTAGTCTGGAGACACTCGAATGGACAAATTGACACGAAGATCATCGACTCGCGGGACGATTCCAATGAAGTAGTCACTTGCCCACGGGATGAGAGCCCCGTCGTTCCAATCGAACTTCACACTTTGAACTACACTTTCGGGCGCGAAGTATAGGCCAATGCTTGCGACTTCGTTGGGCGAGACCAATGCAATCCTCGACGACGCGTGTGCGGTCATAGGCTGGTTGAATCCCATATGACGAGTCACGGCTACTTCAGTCGAAATCGAAGGTGCATGAGCCTCTGGTAAAACAACAATATGAATCTTGACTGTCACGAAAACATGAGGGATCTCTGTCGAGCTTCTAACAACGAAAGCGGTCAGAACAGCTTCGCCAGTGACGCCCTTGCGCAGTTGCAATCGAAGTGCGACTGCCGCAGAAATGTCTATTGGCGTTTCTGCCACAACCTTTTCGAGGGATGTAGGTTTTGTGTGCACGGTCGAGTCGTTGACAAGAACACTGACGCCGAAGAAATCTAGTTCAGTCCAGGAGAACTTCGCCCTGAACGGCTGGTTCTCGGCGGAATAACTGTTCTGTCGTGTGTTGTCAGAATGGCTAAATAGTTCTATGAGACGCGAGGTGTTGACATCCACCGGCGTTTCTTCTGACGCAGTGAGCCACACATCAACAGTTGAAGGGAAGATTGACACAATCGGTCGTGACTGCCATACGAAACTGTGATCAGTCACTGTGGTCGCACCATTGATGCCGTTCACACTTCTGTTGGCAAAGAACAGCTCAGCCGAAGTTGCCCGGATTAAGACATTGACCACAGTGTCTTCAGAAGTTGGTACGCTTGGAAGCAACAGCAGCGTTGCATTATTTGCGAAGGATGAAACCGACTTGCTAATTCCATTGCGTTCGACTGGAAGTACATACTCGACCCATGACCCATTCCCGGTTATAGATTCGCGAAGTTTTACGTCGTGAAAGAACACATCAACCTTCATTCCGTTACCAGCGGCAACGGTCAACGCCGCTGTCAGAACCTCGGATCCGTCTGTGTCGACCAGCTCCATCAACTCGACAACGAGACTTGCGGCCATTCCATCGTCTTTTACAAACGATCCAATCAACTTCGTTTCGAGCACAGGTGGGTTTGCGATTGGAATGACAAAGAAGTTGACGTTCACCTCGACTGTGACGTTCGGCAGCGAATCGAAGCGCATCGTTGAGATACCTCGCGAAGTCCCATTTACGTTGTCGTAACCTCCCAGGATGACTTTAAGTGTGATGTTCACGAACCCTGAGAAGTGTTTCTCGCTCACAGGAACGAGCATCAATTGGCTTGGATCGGTGCTTAAGAGCTCAAACTCGATTGGCGCTGAGTTGGTCAAGAGGACGAACTGGCGAGAATATCTCTCATCGGCAAAAACGGATTGTGTGAGGTCATCGATCGTTCCACGGGATATCGTAAGATTCGCTCCTTCTTCGATGTCCGGGAGGGATAGGTACTGTGGTCGCAACCGCTTCTCTTTCGGACGCCAATAAAGAAGGAACCCAACTTCGACCACTGACGCCGCTTGAGAGGAAGTATGATGGAACGTGTAGACTTCAGTTAGTCGCACAACACCAAAGAATCCAGGTACAGCTGACATCAGATATGTTGAACTCGGGGAACTTGAGAGCAAGTCATCGCTGCTCAGAAAGCAACAGCTGTTCCTGACAGCACTGTGGGATAATGACGAATTATCTCGTGTAATCCTATCAATGGTACTGAAGTCACCACGTAGCTCCGTTCTCAGCGTGAATTGCGTGCGGCCATATCTCTCCAACTTCAGGATAACCTCAGCAATATCTACGGGCAAAACAAGAACGTCACCTTCCTCGGCTTCGAAGACATCGCCGCGACGGTCGTACAAACCAAACCATCGCCTTGGATCCGACACAACATCAATCGTGATGCGACCATCCACCCTTACAGCCCACAATGACACCGGGTCCACCAGACTCACGTTCGTCCACACCGACACCGCCGGCTCAGACACATCCGGCTTCTGCACCAGCACCACCGACGATGACTCCACCCAAGACGCGTCCCACCCGCTCACCTTGCGCGACAGCATCCACTTG
>JAADVR010000322.1:0-36243 GCA_023335855.1 Pythium scleroteichum | reverse complement strand
CGAGCGTGCCCGAGCCGGCCACGAGGATCGGCTGGCCGTCGGCCGCGAGAAACACCTTGCGCATCTTCTCGAGACATTGCCCGAAGACCTCGATCACGTGCTTGTCCACGTGGGAGATGCCTTCGTGCGCAAACTGCTTGAGCACGCGCGGCTCGAACTCGATCGGCCCGGGGTTCATGCACAACACGGTCTTGGTCATCTACAATCGCACATGGGAAGAGTCGAAGGCGTGAAATCGCGCCGCGTCACACGCCGAGGAGGAGGAGCCACGTACGGTTGCGGTGGTTGTGAGGAGGTCGTCGAGATTAGGAGTGGTCCGGTGCTGAGAGAGGGAGGAGCCGTGTGCTGGTTCTGAAGCATCCATCTGAGCCCTTCCCCTGAATGCCCAAACACGCGTCCAGTTGATTCTTGTGGTGAATGCATCCACCACGAAATGACAAGAAAGGACAGCTGGCGCAAGACCCCCAAGATCTGGTAAGATTACCTCTCAGATCAGCACCCGCTCCATTTCACGTCACAGATCCACACGTCACACATTTTCTCTATCTGCATACGAAGTAACATGCAGTTTCGAAGGGGATTGGAGGTTACACCGTACCCGCAATTGTTGACTTGGCACGTGCAACGTAACCTTTTTCTCTTGGAGCCATCCCGCACAGAAACCCCAGCCTCGAGTATTACTTTTCGCCGGTCTCTCGTCAACTTGCGCGGCGTTTCTTAGACGCCGCTTTCGACCACCCCGACCTGTAGCGTTAGACGCGCTGTTAGACTCACTCCATCTCTCCTCTCTCCATGGCCTCGACGCGCAAGAGACCGTACAGCCGCTCCTGGCAGCGAGAGTCCGTGGGCGGCACCTCCCGCCGCCGGACGCTGGGCAAGCTCGCGACCGAGATCGCCTTCGCCTTTCGCGCGCCGTCGCCGACCGACGAGCCGCTCGCGACGACCGACCGCTCGCTCGCAGGCGAGTACCTCGCGGTGCTTGCCGGGGGTACGCGCAACGTACCCCTCAAGCGGGACGACAAGGACACCGAGCGCCTCGAGTGGGAACTCCATGACATCAAGCATCAGGTGCAGCGCCTCGCCGAGCTCAAGCGCGCGCTCGAGACGCGGAGACTGTTCCGGTCCGTGGCCACGCGCGACGCCGTCTTCCGCGTGACGGACGCGTACTTTCGCATGTTTCGCGACGGCTTCGAGATCGGCCCGCGCGCGCAGCAGCACGAGGCGTTCCTGCGCTCCGTGGCGGACCGCGACGTGGTCATGTGCACGCAGATGCACGGCGTCGATGCGCTCGTGGAGCAGTGGCGGCGGTATGACGAGTACTTTGAACTGCGCGACTACCGCCTGCGGTCGATCCACGCGACGGCCATGGACAGCACGCCGATTCTCCAGATCGAGTGCGGTTACCACGTCTTCGTCACGCAGCGCACGATCAAAGAGCTCTTCCCGCACATTCTGGGCGACCCCTACCTCGTGCAGAAGATCATCGGCAAGAAGCTCGAGTGCGACTCGCGCGTGACGTTTGTGTTTGGGGAGGATGCCAAGATCGTGCGCTACGACGACCACAGCGACTTTGTCGCGGCCTTTGGACGCCTGCTGCGCAACACGCGCGATCTCGAGCGTCTCATGAACGGCGCGCTGATCACGGAGCACAGTCTCATCGGCGATCTCGAGCAGACGACTGCCAGCGTTGGAAGAGAAGGCGTTTCGAAAGCCTGAGTCAGACGACGGTATGTGTCAACGCAATGTGAGACCTTCGATAGTCGCCAGCTTTGTGTGTTGTCAGTTCAAAGGTTATGAAGTGGTTCACTCGAGACTTGGCCACGAGAAGAGCAGTGGCTTTCCGGGTGCACATTGCGCGTCGCTCTTGATGCGATTGAACCGGCCTGGTCGACACGGAGGACGATGAGACGGGCTCGTGCATTTTCGCTGTTTGTCGCGTTTCTCATTCGCATATTTCCATAAAAGCAAGCTTCAAAATTCGCAATATTACGATTCAAACCTCGATCGCTTCTCCCATTCGTCAAAATTTTCATCCATGCCAAACTTTATTGGCTAAAATACGTTTCCTTCCCCCGTTTCCCCATCACCATCAAAAATCCAGCGCCAAGCACTGTCATGGGCAAGAAGCGACCGGCGTCGTCGGCGTCGCTCGGGGCCCCCGCGAAGAAGCAGAAGCCGCAGGACGAGGGCGAGGACGTCGATGCGTCGACGCTGAGCTTCGCGGACGCGCTCTCGGTCGGGCTTGCGTTCCAGCAGCTGGGCGCGCACGAGTCGGCGGTCGAGGCCTTCGCGCGCGCCGTGGCCCTCGAGCCGCGCCACTTCGGCGCGCGCTGCCAGCTCGCGGACGCGTGCGCCGAGGCCGGCGACCAGCGTGAGGCGCTCACGCACTACGCGGCGGCGAGCGCGCTGAGCGAGGCGGCGAACGACGCGTCGCTCTGGCTGCGTCTGGGCATGGCGCAGGCAGCCGCCGAGGACGCGGAGAAGGCGCTGGTGAGCTACCACAGGGCGAGAGAACTGGCGGCGAAGGAGTTGGGGCAAGACGAGGCTGATGAGGACGCACGGCGGACGTACGGCATGGCGCTCGCGGCCATCGCGAACGTGGAAGGCGTCGAGAACGGCGACGTGGACGCGGCGGTGCGAGTGTACCAAGAGGCCGCAGCCAAGTTCCCACGCAACGCGAACCTGCACTTTAATCTGGCGACGATGCTGCTGGCGAAGGAGGACGTGGCTGGAGCGGTTGTGAGTCTCAAGCGAGCGATCGAGGAGGACAGTGAGGTGGTCGAGTTCTATGAGGAGCTGGTCGAGCTGCTGGAAGAAGGAGAGGAGAAGGCGACGTTGATGCAGAAGATGGAAGAGCTGAAGAAACAGAAAGGCGGGCATGAGGAGGAGGAAGAGACTAAGGAGGAAGAAGAGGGGAACAGTGACGATGAGGAAGACGACCAACCGGATGAGGAAGACGAGGAGGAAGAAGAAGATGACGACGATGACGAGTGAAAATAGAGAGTGACATGCGTGAAGCGACGATGCGGTATGTCTGTGGAGTATGAAGAATTTTATTGGTGTTTGCAGTGAACGAGCAGGTGTATGTGTTTGCGAAGGATCCAAGAGGAACATCACGCGAAGTCCGCACAAACTCCATATCGTCAGTCACGCATGGGTTAACTGGGTTTACAAGCCTCTTGCCTACAATTCGATCAAGTAACGTATTGGTATTGATCGGAAGCTTCGGCAAATTACGAAGCTGTGATGGTCGAGCTTACTCTGGCAAATGCGCAGCTCTCCGTGGTGGTGGGGCTGTCTCTTATCACACTCTTTGCGAACGTGGCGACGTATTACACAAGTCTACACATTCATATGGTGAATTTGGCACCGTATCCAGCGTGATTCTACTTGGGAAACAAGAAACTCAGCTTGGAACCACCTTTGCGTCGCAATCTCCGCAAGAAGCACCGGTATCGAATCTCTCGATCCCAGAAGCTACGTTCGATTGTGCGTCATTACATGCATGCACCAACTGTCTACAACCACTGACCCTTACTGAATGGGGACTGGACCGTCAGCAATGGGCGTCTACTACTGCTAAACGTCTTCGTTGGTTGCTCGGGAGATATTGAACAACTCGGGATTCGGTTCCCATTGCTCTGAGTCCCAAGACCATCTCCATAAACCTAACGACGGCGCCTTGTTAGAGCACGGACCGTGCGATAGATCCAAACGCAATCCACTGGGGAATCGGCCGCAACGTGTGGGGAGGACATCTGCCCACGAAAGACCACAGTATGACGGTGAAACGTCTTCATCTTCGTTGTATACAACGTCGTCTTCCTCCATTTCAACGTCGTCGTGCTGTGTTTCGTCCATGTCAATCGCTGGATCAAAGGAGCTGAACAAAGAGGCCATCAACTCCACTCCTGTTTGGTGCCAGTGAGCATTCAATTCGCTCCGAAGCGAAATAAGGTCCAGCTGGCGGCGATACGAAACTTCGCACCGGGCGAGGAACCTCCTTACTACTCTTTGAATACTCGTTGCGGCGTTTCGTCTTGTCAGAATCTGGACCCGCGCCAACAAGGCACATCGGATTGTGAAGAAATCTCGAAGAATTTGGCTCGCACGTCCTGTCGGAATGCGGTCTAAGTGGTGTTGAGAGTGATTCATCTCGGATACTTGAGCGGTGCTGTCGACTACAACTTTGTTCATCCTGTCGGGTCGATCGCTTACAGACAACTTGGGAGAAGGTTGGTGCGATTGGAAGATTTCCAAACCTTCGTCGTGGAGGTTGTCATCTGTTAAGCCAGAAGAAGGATTCTTCTGGAAGTTGATTACGAGAGGCTGGGACTGTCGATCTGTTGTGTCTGGCCTTGTTCTGATCGGTTCGAGTGACAGTTGATTCCAAGAACCTGGATGCTCCAACGTAGGCTGATTGCCTGAATGAGTGATGGATTCGAGTTGCCAGTCGCTCTTGTCGTCTAACCCACCCACCAATTCCGAATCGAAAGGGGCAGCGTGCTTTTCCAGTTCGATCATGTTCGTTTCGATCTGCTTCTCTTTCACGTCATCCGTGAATGTCACTCCATCAAGTGCAACAAGTGAACATGCCGCGATCGAATCAAGGATTGATGAACCAGATAAGTCCTGTCTCTGCGGATTGCTGTGTCGAAATGGCTCGTTGTTGTTGGACCCAAGCCAGGCTTCATCTCGTATCGACTCAACACCCTCAGCATAGCTTCGAGTAACCTCGTCGGTTTGACAATTGCAATGTTGACTGGGAGCCTGTAGAGCAGATGCATGTCTACTCCTTCGAGACCACCATGTGAGCACGGCTTGGCTAACCACTCGACACGCACGCCGTTTCTTTATCTCACGAAGAGCTTTGGTGGTCAGAGCAAGGCGTCGCTTTCTCGCCTGCACCGCGTGGAAATGGCGTTGGATTGTTCGAGCTGACATGTTTTTTCTCAGTCTGTCCCGGCGAGCCTCCATCAGTTTGCGGTTTCGCTCTTCTCGCAGATCGAGTAATCGCCGACGAGCCACCACGCAACGCCAGAAACTTTGCAGCCTCGTGACTGAAGCCAATTGATGGTGGCGCATTCGCTCACGTCGCCGCCGCCCCAAAAATTGTCGAGCACGCCGACCTATCTTCAAAGCGCAAGCATCTTCCAGCCGTCTTCGTGCAACTCGCTTCGTCGCATCAACTATGATCCGAAGCAAAGTTTTTCTCGCATGCATACCAACCAGTCTCCGATATCGAGCGAGCGTCGTGCCATGTTGTTCTGCTTCGTCCTGATTATCGTGTCGAACAACTTGTCGACTGATATACGGCGCGCTGTTCAGTTCCGGCGTTACTTCGAGTCTCTTCTGGCATTGCTGCTGCTTTGCAGTTGTCGATGCGATGCGCCAGACCTCTCTCAAATCGGTCTCGGCGTCATTATTGTTCAGCTTGTTTCCTGGATGTAGTTCCTGGGTGGGAGCGACGTGCAGCGGCTTCAGTGTAACGGCATGATGTTGGGTGTACCTCATGTTGGGTTCAGTGCAAGGCGGTATAACATGTTGAGGCTTTGTCGTGCCAGCCTTTACTGTCGGGTTCTGCCTTGCTAACGCGCGTAGATGGTTGACAGACCGAGCGATTTCGGCGTCCGCAGTAATGAGTAGAGCTTCCGGCCTGGCCAGCGGAGGCAACACCACGGCACTGACGCTGCTGGAAGATCCGGGGTGCCGTCGTGGTATTGCTGCTCTCTTCATCTCTACCCAAACTTCTGCTTACTCGACCATCGACCGATTTAGCTCGAGGCTCCAGGTTGAATAGCTCAAGGCTCCAGATCGAAGCTGCTGACGCTGTGGACCACACCAGCTGCACTTTGTTGTTCGAACTGCGCCTACGTTATCGCGGACGGCTGCTGCGTCTTCTCCCACCCGCCACTGACGAGGGATCGGGCATGTTTTACGCGTAAAAGTCCAGAGGGTCTCAGCTTACGTCCTCGCTTGTAGGCGGGCTGCAATCTCTGGTGTGTGGTGCCGATGGTTTCAGCACAGAGAGGGAGTCGCCAACTGGCCACCTGGTCACCTCGGTTCAGCTGCGACGCAGACGGAACAGCAAGTGGGGAGAGAGTGTCAGTGGCGACCGTGGGCAGATGGACTGGCAAAAACCTGCTCGACAATTGAGTCAAGCAAGTGTCTTCGCTCTGGAAGACACGGTCACAACCCAACACGACACGCGGGGAGCACATGCACAAGGATCCCTACGCCGTCATGGCCGTGATGGAGAGTCCGAGTCAAGACCGAGTACGTGCCTCCATAGGCTCCAGCACGATCATCCACGAATCGTACAAGTGAGCACACTGCTCTCGTCATTAACGATATTCTGGTGGCACTAAACACCTGTCGTCCAACAGCGAGTCCAATCTTGACATTCTCGATACAATTCACGACGTGTACGCCGACGGAAACATGCCGCACGATCTTGAAGAACCAAGCGTGATGACGTTTGCTCACCACGAGCTCATGAAGTCGCCGCTAGACTCGGTCGCGAACGTGACGACGGTGTCATCGCAGAAGCAGAAGTATCGCGTCCTCGGCACACTCACGCTCGTCAGCATCCTCTTCTTCATGGTATGAGAACGACCCATTGGCTCTCTGTGCTTCGCGCCTAACATCGTTCCGCGCGTAGTCATGCGGCGGCCCTGTGGGCTCCGAACCACTCGTGTCGTCTGGCGGCCCACTGCTGTGTCTCCTCGGCATCGCCACCTACATCTTGCTCTGCCAGATCCCGCTCTCGTTCATGGTCACCGAGCTTTGCTGCGCGTTTCCCGAGAACGGTGGGTACTCGGTGTGGGTCATGACAGCGTTTGGTCCATTCTGGGGCTTCCAGGTCGGCTACTGGTCGTGGATCGCTTCAGTGCTCAACAACGCCATCTACCCTGGCATCATCTACAGCACGATCGTAGACGCGTATGGCATCGAGGCCACTTCCCGAGTCGTTGAGTTTGTGGCCAAGGTCGTGATCGCCCTCGTGTTCGCAACGCCGTCGTACATTGGTGTCCGCTTCGTCGGCGTTGGTGCGCTCGTACTTCTCGCCGTCATCCTCGCGACCACACTGATCTTCAGCGTATGGGGATTTGCTGACGGAAACGGCGCGTGGTTTCGCCTGGCAGAGGCTCGCGGGCCGCATGACATAGCGGCCGACAGCTCCTCCGGCGGCATCGACTGGTCACTACTCGTCCACACGTTGTTTTGGAACTTCGACGGCATCCAATGTGTGTCGGTCATTGGTGGCGAAGTGATCAATCCGGCGAGAACCTACCCACGTGTGATTGTGTTGGCCGTGTCGCTGACTGCTTCGATATACTTGGTGACCTGGATCTCGGCCGTCACTGCTGACAAAACACCATGGCTGTCGCTGTCAGAAGATTCGCTGCCGGAAGTGGCGAACGCTGTTGGCGGCTCGTTTCTCCACCAGCTCATGGTCGTGTCGTCGGTGCTGAGCTCGGTCGGTATGTTCACCTGCACGCTCTTCTTCCAGTCGTTCCTCATACAGGGCATGGCCCAGTCGCGCCTGCTGCCTGCCATCCTTCGCAAACGCCACGCCCGTTTCAAGACACCGCAGTACGCCATCCACGTGAGTCTGCTCACGACGCTTGTGCTGCTCGGCTTCGATTTTGAAGACATGCTCAACATGACCAACGCCTTCAGCGGCGCTGTGCAGGTGCTCGTCGTGCTTACGATGGTCCAGCTGCGGAGAGCGTTCCCGTACCTGCCCCGACCAGTCAAGGCTCCAGGCAACACTATGGCCGTCGCAGTCATGCTTATCCCCGCTGCATGTGTCTTCTTGTTCGTGCTCGGGACGACGCTGGCCGAGTGGAAGCTCGCATTGCTAGCCGTGGGATTCGCTGTGCCGGGCGTCGTCTATCCCCACGTGCGGCACCGCCTCGCCGGACGGACTTTCTGCTGATAATGTCGCTTGCCAAAAAGGGTTTGACTCATATCGCGTCCCTGAACGATCGATCCTTTACGCGAGACTCTTGTGTAGATGAAAAAGGCTGCGCAATGCATTATTAGGCGACCGTCTCGGACGGAGACGCTACGTTGAGTGTGTTCACGGAGTGTTGGTAAGCTAGAGACAACAAAGATGCTCGAAGCCTTCAAGAAAGCTGCCTCCCGCCATCATGACGACTGGCCGTTGGCCTTCCTAGGCACATCGTCTACTCGTGGGTCCACAAAGGAGACTCGACAGTTGTACCGTAGGGCACCCACCGTGTCACTAATCCCACGTCGACTTCTCAACTGTAGCTGCTGATTCGCCATTCGCGCTGAAATGGGAAGATCTGGTTTTCTTCCTGCTGTGCACTTTGCTGAGGAGGGAGTGGACGCGCCCGCAACTGAATGCTGATGCGTCTAGTCGTGGACAGACGAGGAGGATTCGTATGGCGACTTGCCATCAACAGCAGCCGCTCGCCCAACTCACACGCCAACTGGTTTGTTTCGCTGGCGATCCCTCTTCCTCATCTCGCCACTACAGTGTAGCGCCAGTCACTCTGCTTCTCGCGATCGAGTCTCGAGATGTACGACCCCAAGAAGAAGGTCAAGCTCTACAATGTGGCTGTCATGGAGCAGCCACGGCCGTCGCTCGACTCGGAAGAGTACGTTTGCGCTGTCTCCTTCCGTCTCCTCTTGGTTCTCACGTTAACGCTGGCTGTGCGGCAACAGCATCGAGTCCAACTACGACGTCTTGGACCACAATGGGTTCAGCGCGCCGGATCCATATAGCGGCCAGTACCCCGCGTCGCCGCACTCGCTAGGCCCCACGGTCGCCACGACTGCGAGCACCGACAAGGGTAAGCACCGCGTGCTCAGCACCATCACGCTCGTCGGCATTGTCTACTTCATGGTGCGCGCCTCGTCCAGCATGTGCGCTTCTGATTTGCCCACGTGCTAATTTCGGTGTGAATCTCCTAGAGTTGTGGAGGACCGGTGGGCTCAGAGCCGCTCTTCTCGACGGGCGGGCGGCTGCTCGGTCTGCTGGGTATCCCGTTGTACGTGCTGGTCTGCGTCTTCCCGCTCACGTACGCCGTCACGGAAATGTGCTGCGCGTTCCCGGAGAACGGCGGCCACGCCGTGTGGGCCTTGACGGCTTTCGGTCCGTTCTGGGGCTTCCAGAGCGGCTACTGGGCCTGGGTCGGCTCGGTGCTCAACAACGCCATCTACCCGGGGCTCATCTACTCGACGGTCGCCAGCGCCTACAGCGTCGAGGCCACGTTCAAGGTCGCCGAGTTCTTCGTCAAAGTGGCGATCGCGCTCGTGTCTGCGATCCCTTCGTACGTCGGCGTGCGCACGGTCGGCATCGGCTCGCTCGTGTTCCTCGTGTTCGTGATGATGTCGGTGCTCATGCTCACGATCTGGAGCGCGGCGGTCGGCAGCGGCGACTGGTTCCGTCTCTCGGAGGTGCGCGCGTCCGACGAGGTCACGGACGAGAGCGACGTCACTGGGATCGACTGGGTGCTGCTGCTCCACACGCTCTTCTGGAGTTTCGACGGGCTCTTCGCGGTCTCGGTCATTGGAGGCGAAATGTTGAACCCGGCGCGCACGTTCCCGCGCGTTATGATCATGACGGCATCGCTATCCGTGATCACGTACATGCTCCCGTGGATGTTTGTGCTCGCTGCTGACCGTACGCCGTGGCGCGAGATGGATGAGGACTCGCTCCCGGACGTCGCCGACGCGATCGGCGGATCCTTCCTTCACAGCATCATCGTCATCACTTCGACCATTGGGTCCGTGGGGCTGTACACGTGCTCGCTGTTCTACCAGTCGTTCCTGGTGCAAGGCATGGCCCAGTCGGGACTGCTGCCGTCGATCTTGCGCAAGCGCAGCAACCGGTTCAAGACGCCTCAGTACGCCACGCACGTCAGTCTCGTCGCGACGCTCGCGCTCGTGGGCTTTGAGTTCGAGTCGGTGCTCAATGACCAACGCGTTCAGCGGCATGTTCCAGATCCTCATGGTCGCGTCCATGGTGCAGCTGCGGAGAACGTTCCCGTACTTGCCTCGGCCTGTGCTCATGCCGGGCAACACGGTGGCTGTCGCGCTCGTGCTGCTGCGCTGCGCGTGACCTCGGCCTTCTTCTCGCTCATCGTGTCGACGTGGAAGGAGTGGAACCTCCGGTCATGTGCGCGGCGTTCTGCGTGCTGGGCTTTTTGTACCCGTTCATCCGGAAGCGCCTGCAAGGCGTCAGGCTCTGCTAGTGGCTCATGGGGCGATGCACAGAGGCGTTCGAAGTGGGTATTATGAGATTATAATTCGATTGTTTTTCTGAGGAGGTGCATGGGTGACGGAGACGATTGTCTTCCGCGGCATTGGCGTTGTCTTCAGAACAAGCGGGGACTCTCAGTGTATTAATTTTAAAAGTTCGTTTTGCTTACATTTTGCCCGGGTACCTCTACATTGATGCATGAAATATTGAGAAGACGCAAGTCAGCTTAGGAGGATCTCATGTTGGTTCGACTGAGCGGACCATACCCGACGGCAAAACCGAGCGAAGGCTGGCCATGGGTGGCGAAGAAGACAGTGCCTGCGACTGAGCTTGATGCGTCTTCTGAAATCGGCTCGGCGTCGCCCGATCGATCTGATCTGTGTTTGTAGACAACTAGGCTGGTTGTCTGTAAACAGATCAGATCGAGCGCTGTTTACCGGCACTCGCTCGTCGAGGAGCTTGCGTTTGAGTCAGACGCAAGCTCCAGAGTCAGACTCTTCCGTGGTGAGAGTAGCTGTTCAATCTAGCGTTCGTGTCGACAACCCAACGGCGACCCACTCTCCCACACAATTCCTGGGCTGGGAACTGTGGCTGTTTCTCGAGAAGCGGGTGTTCCACGAGGGCGGTCAGACGAGCAGGCCGCGCCGTGATAGACTGCCACCGCTTGTCCATTTTCAGTGAATTGGTCGCCAGTGATGCGATGCATGAGTCACGCGTCGCTTCACGAACCAGGTGTGGAAGGGCTCATCGGAGAGCACGCCAGTGGGACATAATTCGGTGGGAAGGCAGCGGCAAATCCGAATCCAGTACAGTACTGGTACAGTAATCCTCCTCTTTCATTCGCGAGGATTACTGTACATCCAGCTCGTAAGCTTCCACGATGAGCGCGCTTGCTTGTACTGCTTGTCGACCTCGCCTCATAAGAAACTCTGCACACTTTCGTCGTGCTTCAACCACGTGCCGTTCTTGTAAGCCAAGTACAGTGTCACGAGTCTTGACAGAACAGAGTGCTGTTGTGTGCTCAAGACGCCAGCGATGGTTTTTTTCAGCGCGCTCGTCCATGTTTGGAAGCCGAGTGCCCAGAATTCGCCGCACCACAGCAACTTAAGTAAGTACGACATCGATTTTGGAACCGGTTCGGAACGCGGTTTCGGAACCTCGGAACACCCCAAGTGAGGTTATTTTGTGATTGTTCAAGTAAGACGCAAGCAAGCGAACCAAGCGACCATCGCGCGAGGTAGCAACACACACAAACGCGCATCAACAGCAACCAGGACTAACAAAGCTGTGCTGTGAGACTCTGTCGCTAGAATCCGTGTCTTCGTCAGCACGTGATGGCTCAGGAAAATCAGGAATGGTGGTTCCAGTTGGTGGAGCAAGGAACCGGTTGTGCGTTTGCAAATACAGGACCAGAATTGGTAGAATTGGTCTTCTGGAGAGTCGCTTTTTTTGAATGACTCTGGTGCAACGAAACAAGTTCCCAGATCCGGGAGGAGTAATCCTCGCCTATGGAAGAGGAGCATTACTTCGAGCGCCAACGTCGACAACCCAACGGCGAGCTCTTCTTCCAATCTCCCGAGAGCTGTGGCTGTTTCTCGTGATCGCGATCGGGCCTCTCTGCCCTCGTCGTGCTGGTCGAGAGGCCAAGAAACCCGTCATGGTCTCCGTTCTGCTGCGAGCTTCTGGAGCGCCGAGACCGAGCAGTACAGTAACTAATTGGTATATGGCTACAGCGCCTAATCTCCGAAGTGGAGGCATCCAGTTCCAGGCGACCCTCAAGGATTCTAATTGGCTAGCTGATTCCTTGCGAGTCGTTTCATGTCCTTAACACCAGCGGCAGACGACGCAGCATTACATGCGCGCCTGATCCTCGGGAAGCAGGGCGCAGTGTCACTGGTCAAGCCTGAAGAGTTGAACGGTGGGGCTTCGACAGACGAGCGATAAATGGCCACCGAATGGGTCCTCCGCACAGAACCGACCGATTACGAGTCTCGATCGCGGCGCGGATTACTCGCTCGTTTGCGAGCGAAGAGGATTCGCCGAGGGACCTTTTTCGCAGCAGCAGCTCGTGTACATAACGCGGGAGGCGTTCGATCGGGGGCGTCTCTGGATTTTTGTTAAACTCTAATATCCAAACCACCAAATTCCAGCGACAGCTGCACAAGGTTGGAACGAGCCGTCTGCGAGGATCATAACGGATGGGGGACCATCTCTAAGCGGACAGTGAAGCCGCAAGACTGTGAATACTTCGAGTCAGTCGAGCCAGCAACTCACAAGGACTCAGTGCAACTCTACGGGGGCGAAAGTCTCAGCATCTCTCGGCGGCGTTACCCTTCCTGATAGCAGAAGCCGCAGACTATTTTGGCTTGTTATTAGTCGTCCAGACTTCTCTCTCGATCTCACCGAGACAACTGGAGAGCCGCTGGATCTTGGGAGCGACCTCATCCATGGCGCCAGCGTTATTGGGTGCCATGGTAGAAGCTCTTCTCCTCACCCACCCACAGATTGTTCGCGAGAAGCAGCCACCGTCCGCCGGTGGATGAGTTCCCAACATCGCTCTGATCCCCAGGTCGACACAAACAGGCCAGCTCGACGCCGAGCGTCCCACTCCTGCGGGAAGCACTGGTGCAATCCGGAAAGCCTCATCCACGTGGAACGTTCAACTTGGCGACTGGGAGTGGGCCGCGGACCGGATGCCTCCCCGCGCGAGATGGCCGTGATCGGTCGGCAGGATTTGTCGGCTTCCATTCGCATACAGTACACCATCCTCGAGTCCTACGTTGAGGCTCCGGCCACTTTGGAAATCGCCATGGAGTACCCGCAGAAGAAGATCGTGCTCTACAACGTGGCTGTGCTCGAGCCGCCGCGCGCGTCCGCGGCCTCGAGCTCCGTAGCGCCGGTCTCCGATCTGTACGTTCCCCGTTCGCGATTATGTGCCGACGCGCCTTGGGTTTCGATCGTGACGGGGCAATGCGCGATTGTCACAGCGAATCGACTAAGGATTTGTACCAGACGCCGTACATGGGCGGCGCGCCCTCGCCGCCGCACTCGGTCGCGATGACCATGGCGACCACGGCGAGTCGCCACCGCCACCAGTACCGCGTGCTCAGCACGATCACGCTCGTCGGCATCGTCTACTTTGCGGTGCGTGCTTGTCCTTCCACACCAAGCGATTGGATCTGCGACTGACGCCTTGGACGACAGAGCTGTGGCGGCCCCGTCGGCTCCGAGCCGCTCATCGCTGCCGGCGGGCCCCTGCTGGGTCTGCTTGGCATTCTGGGGTACACGGTGCTGTGCCTGACGCCGCTGCTGTACATGGTGACCGAGCTCAGCACGTCATTCCCGGAGAACGGCGGCCACGCCGTGTGGGCCATGACGGCCTTCGGTCCCTACTGGGGCTTCCAGAGCGGCTACTGGTGCTGGGTCTCGCTCGTGCTCAACAACGCCATCTACCCGGGGCTCATCTACTCGACGATCGCCGGTGCTTACAACGTCGAGGCCACGTCGGCCGTGCTCGAGTTCTTCATCAAAATGGCGATCGCGATCGTGCTCGCCGTCCCGTCGTACGTCGGCGTGCGCTTCGTCGGCATCATCTCGCTGCTGTTCCTGGTCTTCGTCATGGGCACTGTGTGCCTGCTCAGCGTCTGGAGCGTTGTCGACGGCGATGGCCACTGGTTCCGGCTCGTCGAGATCCGCGGAGCCGAGGACGTCGGCGCCGACAGCGACGTCGCGGGCATCGACTGGACGCTGCTCTTCCACACGTTGTTCTGGAGCTACGACGGCATGTTCCTGGTCTCCGTTATCGGCGGCGAAGTGCTGAACCCGGCGAGAACGTTCCCGCACGTCATGACGCTCACGGTCGCGCTCTCGGTCACGACGTACGCGTTCTCCTGGATGTTTGTGCTGGCGGCCGACAAGTCGTCCTGGCACGAGATGACCGAGGACTCGCTGCCGGACGTCGCCGACGCGATCGGCGGATCCTTTCTCCACCAGATCATGCTCATCACATCGACGATTGGCTCCATCGGACTCTTCACGTGCACGCTGTTTTTCCAGTCGTTCCTGGTCCAGGGCATGGCGCAGTCGTCTCTACTGCCGGCGCTTCTGCGCAAGCGCAGCGCTCGCTTCAAGACGCCACAGTACGGTCTGCTCGTGAGTCTGCTCACGACGCTCGCGCTCGTGGGCTTCGACTTTGAGTCGATCCTCAACATGACCAACGCCTTCAGCGGCGCCGTGCAGATCCTCATGGTCGCGTCCATGCTGCGGCTGCGGCAGACCTTCCCGTACCTCAACCGGCCCGTGCGGATGCCCGGCAACATGCCCGTGATCTGCCTCACGCTGCTGCCCGTGACCGCCGTCTTCTGCTTCGTCATCGTCTCGACGTTCATGGAGCTCAAGCTCGCGCTGGTCGTCATCGCGTTCGCCCTTCCTGGGCTCGCGTTCCCGTTCCTGCGCGAGTATCTTGCTGGTGGTCTCCACTTCAGCTGCGAGAGATGAAAAAGTCAACGTTGATGTAACTTATTCCAGTGCACTGTCGTTTGAGTCAGTGATAGGGTCAATGTGTTTATTCAAGATCGTTTGATATGTGAGAATATGCATTCCCAGTCCCCGAAACTACGCCTCGTTGTTGGACCGTCCTGCGGATCAGTCCGGATGCGCTGAGCCTGGAGCTGCCGACCAGCTTCTCTTGCAGTTGGGTATGGGGGTGGGTTGTCTTGTGGGCTGATCGCGGATGTCTGGCTTGAGCATCTCGGCCAGTCGTGGAGGATTTCTTTGGGTCCTTGGTGAGTCTCGCGGCGTGGGATGCACAGTATCCCGCCGTCGGTAAGAGCGTAGAAACGCTCAACCAGACAATTGCCTCCCGCTTCAGGCCACTCTCGCCTTTGCGGTCGTCGCCGGAGAAACAACGTGGTCCTACAGTGCAGTAACGTTACTTGCTGGCTCCGCTTTCCAGGCGGGGGTCCAGTGGGCGGTGAGGACGTCCAACAGCAGCCACCCGAGTGTTGGGAAGGCGTCAAATTACGCTGATTGCGACCGTTGCCAACTCACTCGGATTGTGGTATTACAGTACAGTGCATACACGCGCGAAACGCCATCGCAAGTCGCAGTGCGACTCGCTTGTGCCAGCTGCAGCGTCAGCTGGCCGAAACTGATCACCACAACTCATCGAGTACAGAAGTGTTGGAGTGTACAGTCGGTACTTTACCGGGGCTAAGCCCGCTGCTGAGATATTGAGATCCTGAGGTCATCGACCAACGATGGAGAGTCAGAAAAAGTACACATACTGAAATATATTCAATTATGGATCCAAAGAAACCAAACATTGAATAGATGAGCGATCTGGAACAACATCGAACTTGTGCAAAGCAATGCTCAGAGTGCTCTGTGATAGAGTGCTGGAGTAGCACGACTAGAACACTCATCCCAGTAGGCAGAAAGTGAACTCCATACAGAATGGACCAGTTGCATTCTTGGGTCAGTACCTTTGCTCATCACCCTCCCATCCCGTGGAAGCATAAGGGATTAGAGGTATATAAAATGCATAGCGGGCTTAGCCCCGATACCGACTGTATGAGTGTAGAACCAGAACCCGACGTACTGAACCTGCAATTTACGCGAGCAGTCTGAGAGCTTCGACCAAAGAGCATCCGGTTCGCTCTCGCACCGACATGCAGAAGACTTCACACTTGGATTACAGCAGGCAGACGTGGCCCCGCAGTCCGTAATCTTGATCTTTTGATGTGCTCTCTGGAGATACGACCGGGAGGGGGGAATTTCCATAAGTCAGTTCATATGTACTGGGTTTCCTCTTAAGTTAAAGCCCTGAGATGTGTACTTCAGCAACTTCATTGGCTTGGCGTTCTTGAAACGAGACCACCCATCGTAATGTCTTTCCTTACGAAGATAGAATTCAGATTGTCTTCCATTCAGAAGACAATCACATTCAACCAGAAGATAAATCTAGACAGAATTGAGCTCTGAATTCTGTCATCCAATAAAGACAATCTGAATTCTACCTAGATCTGTCTGCTGATTGGCTGTGAGGGAATTTCTGCCAAAAAATGACGGAATCAACCAAACCTACAAGGACACCTGGACATAGTTTTGCTCGTAAGAATTGTGTAAATGCTTTCTGGTTCTGGATACTTTTATGACCACCACACGAGGAAACTGCAATGCTGAAGCTTCCTTTATATGGTCGTAGGTCATACGCGAGCGCTTTCGCACGAGGATCGAACCTTCACCGTTCAACTGGCTTGTGGAAAGACTAGTTAACTTAAGAGGGAAACTAGAACCCATGAACTGACTTATGGATATTCACCGACCAAGAGATGCCCATCACAAATCAATTGCACTGACTTCCAGGCCCTTCTCTCCTTTCTCGGTGGCGACACCGTGTCGCCACCACGGATTGGACGAGCAATTGGCGAGCTCTGCTCGTTGGCTCGTCCACGAGCAGTGTTTTTTGCTTGAGCACCGCTCGTCACAAAACCACGCTCGTACCTACTTTCAATACAGGACGGTCTTCACGAGCGAGCACAACAGACTGCGTATCGGGAAGGTGCTCGTTGCTCCTGCAGCTCGTTATTCGCAAGGTCTCATTGGCTATAAAAAGGATCAAGAGCAATTGGTCGTTATTGGTGGACCAAATCAATTGTAAATTACGAAATACAAAATTGAAGGTGGCTGATGTGACAAGACAATGGGAGCGATCCATCAGTTTCGAGGTCAACCAACAAGGTCAACCAGCAAGTTTGACTCGCGTGGCTGAAGTTCACACCTTCTTGGCTTCGTCTTCATGGACCAGGTTTCTCGTTCTCGCAAGGTGTTTGAACAAGTAACTATAGTTATAGAAGTGAAGCAGTAACCATATTTTAATATGGTTATTTAATACTGCTATTTTTATAGTATTGGCGATCCTTGCTAAAGGCAGTGTTCTTGCTTGACCTTAGCTTGCGGCGTTCGCTCAGTATCTTGACCGCATCATTATCAAACTTTACTTGGTCCCAAATAATCGTCCACCAGGACCAGACCACGAAGCGTAAGAAGTGTACGAGAAAGCGTGGAAGCTCGGACCTGTATGAGCGCAAGCCCAGCTTTGCGCCCACCAGACCCCGGTGGAGGAGCGGCGGTACAAATGGGTGTAGCTCCAGGCGCCATGCCCGGTACAGTGCCGTCACCTCCGCAACAATCTGATTTGAACTCTCAACAGTAACCCGAAAATGCTGCCCCCTCACCAGAGGCCTCTTCGAGTGGGAATGGGGAAGAGCCGGCCAAGGAGCAAGTGACAAGCCAAAGCCAAGCTGGAGGCGCGCACGATTCCACTGTGTGGAATGCCGATGGAGTGGCAAGACTAAAATCGGTATTGGCCGAACAAACCCAAGGCAACAAGAGCGACGTGACGGAAGTAGAAGCTACAGGCCATGGTAGTGCTGACATTGAGAATGAGGTCGATCAAGGCGAGGATGGACAGACGACTAATCCCTTTGACAAGTTCTATGCATGCGCAAGAAAACCGGCAAACGTTGTCAGAGACGGTTATCAGCGAGCAATGACGCCCTTGGAATTAGAGACGACGAACGCTTTGGGCCACCGGCAAGTTATTCCTGCCAACAGTTCCCCTCTTCTTCAGGGAAACCTTCGTTAGCAAAGAATACAACACTCTAGCCGACTACCACCGGCGACGTCTGCTCTACAGGCTGTATATACAGCTACCGGTCGGATTCATTCTCGCAAATCGACACTTCTGGCAGATGCTTTTGAAAGGAGCTATCGATGCAGGAAACCCTAATGCCAAATCTACGATAGAGCTGCTGTTCACGGACAACTACTCCACTTCGTGTGAGGCAAAGTCACAACTGGTCACTCGGACCTTCATATCTCCGAAGCTCAGAAACAAGTGGAAGAACAGGGTACTCTACTTTATCAACAAGAGGACAAAGGTTACACTCGTGGCCTCCGATACATTATCAGCTCATGACCCATCTCTCGGTTATGACCAAGCCGCCCTCGATCTTCAGTACTCCATTCTCCTGATGAACTTGGGTGACATGAAGCAGCAAGAGATTTTCGAGATCGGAAAGAAGCTAGCGGGAGTTGACCCGATCCTGGTGGAAGAGAAGCCTCCGGCCGAAACCCCCTTTGCGCCGCACTTCTGGAAAGTGACGTACGATTCCCTTGGCTGTCCGCCCAATCTCGTCAATGTTCGACGGATGGTGCTTAACCAAGGAAATCAATCGACCACAGCCGTGGTGCACCACCCGCGGTTCGCATACCGCTACCCATGTAATGGATGCCTCAGCGTAAAGCACACGAGCGGGGAATGCAAGACTGCGGACAAGCCTGCGGCGCTAAAAAAACTCGCGAAGGAAATTGAATTAGGTGAGACAGCAGAATACTCGATTACTTCCAAGCTCAAGAACTCCAAGAATGTTAAGACAAACCTAAAGGTTATTCGGACACTCTGGGCACCTGAAGTGCAAGACAGACTCGCCGCGGAAGAAGTTGAAAGAGCTGCAAAGCGCAAACTCGCCGAAGAAAAGGCCATCAAGGAGAAACTCGCAGCCGAAGTTAGGTCAAAAGCGGAGGCGGAGGAGGAGAAGAAAAACTGGGCCCAAAAGTCGAGGAACCGAAGAATGTTAGCTGATCTCGTCAAAGCTCATATCTCATCTTGAATGCGAGCAAGAAACGACAACACGCGGAGCTCCATCGAGTCATCGCTGCACAAGCAAAAAAGATCAGGCTAAACTTACAGCGGGACAAAGCGCCGGCTACTAAGCGCACTGAGACAGTCGAAAACGTGGGCGCAGATGCTGCCAAGCCAGAAGATCAGATAACTGGATCGGGGGGCTCACAGAGACAGCAACAGACCAGCGATCCCACCAACGCAGCCGAACCTGATGATCGACACCTCGAGCGCACTTGGACAAGGAGAGGAGACGCGAGAGACCGTAACAGGTTTCGCGCTTGGCGTGGCGATGGCGCCAGGGACTGGAACCCCACGATCAGCGAAAAACAACTATGGCCGGAGCTCGATCAAGACCAGCTCACAGGCCCCAGGAACAACGCCGCATGGAACTCGACCAGCAGCGCGGAGACGGATGTCCGAACCACGAGTGGCTACAAGCAGCAAAATGGCTCCTTTCATTCCCATCAACCAGACCTTCCAAGCAGAACCCACCGTGGCCGTGCCTCATGCCACGGCACACTCACAGCAGGAGGCGAAGACTGAGCAAGAAGACGAGGCCATGCCGTATGGAGAGGGTGTTATCTCGCCAAGGAAGCGCTCACGGCCGGAGAAGACCACGCGAGCTCGAGACAACGACGGGGACGCAACGATAAAGCCGACGGAAGGCTCAAAGTTAGATCCCCCGCTCAAGAGAGAACGGGAGCTTCCCCCTGGGCAACTTGATGCAAGTTCAAGCGACAGCGAAGATTTTGAGCCTCCACAGAACCAGCCGTCTTTTGGGAAACTTCGTCGCCAGCTCGTGTCACCAATTGCCACATCAAGTGGTGACCCAAGCGGACTCAAGGTACAGCGTTCGGTGACAGAGTTTTTTGCGGCGGCAGCAAAGGCAACGGACGACACCGATGAAGTCGAACTGATATCGGGCCCGGCGCCGAAGCTCGGCGCGACGCACGTTGAAGCAGAGACAAGCTCCAGCGAGGAAGTCGACACTCGAGTGGTCGGGCCCTCGGAGCTGCGAACGGAGCTGCGGTCGCTGGAGGATTGGCAGCTTGCCTTCGAGGCCAGGATCGTGAACAACCTCGCGGACGGACGCTGTCTACAGCAGGCAATTGATGGCTCCCTGAGGGCCAGCTGGCGCTAAAGAACGTCTTGCGCCGTCTGGCAGCTGGCACAGGGGGCAACCAGCATCCAAACACCTTCAACGGTGTCGACTGAGTCTGCATGAAGTGTAGACAGGGATTCTCCGTTTCGTTGCCCGACCACATGGCGAAGAGGAAGGCGACCCCGCAGTCGGGGGATGCCATCTCATCTTCTGACTCTTCCGACAGGATCCTCTCAAACGCTCCAGCCAACCTGCTACCCACTCGACAATCTCCAGCCTTCGTCTCACCAGAATGCTGCGATCGTTGCTCTCCGTCGCCGCGCTGCTCGCTCTCGGCGTCGACGCCCACTCGTACCTGGCCATCCCCGCGCCGCGTCCCGTCACCGACGACTACCGCGCCAAGGTCTCCCCGCAGTTCAAGACCAGTCCCGAAGAGGCTATCCAGCGAGCGCCACTCGAGAACTTCTCGGGCGGTGAGCTCGATATGAACAACGGATGCCGCGGCTTCGACTTCGATGCCAAGAACCCCGTCGTGGAGATCACGCCCGGCCAGAAGCTCGACGTGCTCTGGCTCACGCAGGCGTACCACCCTGGTCCGATCACGATGCACATCGTGCGGCCCAAGACTTCGGGTGGGAAGACCAAGTGGGAGGCCACAGAGGACGTGCCGCTCACGGACGTTGGCACCAAGACAACGCTCAAGGCTCCGCCGACCATCAACAGTTACCAGAGCTTCCAGGCCGTAGCGAACATCCCAGCGAGCCTCACCGGTTGTGACAAACCAGGCAACTGCGCGATGCAGTGGGTGCTCGACTCGTCCGAGATCGGCCAGCACTACTTCAACTGCGCCGACATGGTCGTCAAGGAGGGCGGCGCTGCGGGCGAGGCGGCCTCCAGTCCTACTCCGGCTTCTGCGACAACGACGACGCCAAAGACCCCGGCGCCAGCTTCAGCTCCAGCGCCAGCGCCGGCACCGAAGCCAGCGACTCCGTCTGCAGGGACGAAGTGCGTGCGCCGCCTGCGAAAGTAGAACGTCACGAACTTGAGTTTTGTATTCATAGCTGATCATTTCTCGATTCACGTGACAGTTGGTGATATCAATCTCGAGATATTGGCAATCTCAATAAAACCTCCATAAATTTGTTTGAAATCGGTTGATTTTCTAGAAGTTCCCCCGTGTTCATCAGCGGACGGAACTGGTTTGGAAATGTACTCAAGCAAGTGAGGAAGACAAATCACTCAAGCCAGCTTCCGCTGATTGTTAATACACGCGAAGATTAAAAATCGAAGAAGATACAGCAGCGAGATTGACGTCTTTAATCACTCAAATTTCCACCATTGAAGTGCGAGAAAAATCGTCGAGGGGGTGGGCAAAGCGACGGTTTGCGTTGATTATTCATACAGTCGGAAGCCCAACAGCACAGCGAGCCCCTGCGTGCTCGGCGGTGGTCAGGGCGTCACGTCGGTCCTTCCGCCATCGACAGAATATCGGGATATGCAAGTGCGACATGTCCAACGTTCCAGAACTCATCACCCGGATCAGTCGTCCGGCGAAGCGACGTCGAGCGAAAGTGTACATACAGGTGAGTCTAAGACTCAACGCGTGTCGCAACTGAGCCCAAGGGCCTAGCCAATCGTCGTAACGAGGCTCCCGCTCTGCTCTTCTCACTCTGGACGGGGAGGAGCCGCTCGTCGGCATTTTTATCCACAATCTTGATGGCACATCAGGCACTCGACGCACTCACGCATCACCCTTGTCTTCTCTGCGGCGGGTTGCATGGCGAGGTCTTCGCTCTCTCATTCTGTGATTCGCCGACTGGGTCTCAAGTCTCCAAGCCTCCGGAAGTCATGGTCGTCGGTCGCTCAGCACTGGAAGTGGGCGAGCGCGCCTCGTACGTCAGCAGCACCGCCGCGAAGGAGAAGGATGTTGACTACATGGGCGTCCAAACCCCGCAACAAGACATCGAAGGTGGTGCGCTGCGAGCCGGCGGAGCTCCCAACTTGCTCGCTCGCGAGAACATCGGCGTGCTCCTCCACTACGCGGCCGTCGGGATTGTCTACTCGACGTTGCCGGCAACAATCTACCCGTTCCTCCAGGCGTATCTCAACGTGGAGGGCAAGACTTACCTCACGGCCGACACGCTCGTGGTGCTGCCGTGGTCGTTCAAGCTCTTCTACGGTATCCTCTCGGACTGCGTCTCGATCTTCGGCTACCGCCGCCGCCCATACATGATCATTGGCTGGTCCACGTGTATCGTCATGCTCTTCATCATGGCCTTCATCCCCGTCGGCGATCCGTACTGGGCCGACCCAGAAGATACATTCCTCAACCCAGAGACCCAGCCCACGGAATACGCAGCCGCGATGACGCGCGTCAACGCTGCGGCGCATGGCAAAGGCAGCAAGTACGTCATGCTCATGATGCTCGCGGCTGTTGGATACCTCATGGCCAACGTCTGTGCTGACGGACTCGTGGTCGAGCTGGCTCAGCGCGAGCCGATTGCTGTTCGCGGTACGACGCAGTCGGCCATCTATGGCGTGCGCACTCCGTTCATGATCGTGGCCCAGCTGCTGGTGGGTTTCCTGTTCAACGGCAAGGAGTACGGTGGCGACTTCGACTTCTCGGTGAGCTTCCCGACGCTCATGCTGATCGTAGGGATCTGCGTTTCTCCGATCGTGCCCATCGTCTGATACTTTATCACAGAGTCGCGTCTACCCCGCGTCCACTTCGGTGAGTACATGTCCGAGCTCTGGCGGCTCGTCCAGACGCGCGCCGTGTACCAGGTCATCTTCTACTACTTCTTTAGTGGCGTCGTCTCGAGTCTCTCGTGGTCACGCACACAGAGAGAATGAGGTAACGCCGTCCAGTTTTCATGCGTGACATTCTCCTGACTCTATCCAGCGTGGTCTCACGAGAACGTACATAGTCTGACGTCTGTTGCAGTTGACTGGAAGCCACACGTTCTTCTCTTGGTCACTCGGCTGTCACATGTCTCTCCTTTGCGGCAGCTGGCACTCTCCACTATCACGCTGACGATGGGTGAGAGCTCGGATGGAGCTCGGGTTTATTATATCAACACGCCGAATCGAGAAACGCCCGGTGGTCGCTTTCCAAAGACTTGTCCAAGACCTAACAAGACCTCTTCAGGCGAGTCGGTATCCCGTGGGTCTTTGTTCCAGTACACACGGGGTCTTTGTTGGTGAAACCGACGACTTCGTCTACTCAAGTAAACTCGAACAGACCGTTTCCCCCAATAAATTTTAGATAATTCTCCAGATTGCGGGAATCGAGCTTCCCGGCGTTGCCTGGTAATCCGCCTGTTCTCGAATCGACTATCCAAGCGAACTGAACCTGCACATTCGCATTCATCAGTTTCTCATCCCATCCCAGTGCGACGGGAGACGAGCCGGCTTCTGCCGTGGAAAATCCACGGTGGATTGAAGAAACCCCAACAACCAAACAAACAAAAAAAGAGTTTGTCACATCACCTGTGGCGCCACCTGACGACCTCCCCCGCTCAGAACAGAACGCCCTTCCAAACCACCAGAGCTCGACCAAAATTAGTGCACAAATCTGCCGGTTTTTTACGAGCATGACGCATGCAACCAGTTATTATTGAGGATCGTGGGGATCCCATGCTTGTCAAATCAAATCGGCCTCCGGGAGAGCAGAGATGTCGTCTTGACATCTGACTCCCAGTGTGGGCTCAGGAATTTGTGGGATGGCGGAGAAGAAACAGATACAAGCTCAAGAAAGTCGCCCATCCCGCCCCATCCACTCTTACGTTCGCTCGCCAGCACCCAGCGCGGACGGGACAGCCTCTCGTCCACTTCGCAAGTCACGCGGAATTCGCCATGAGCATGAAGTCCGCTCGCGTCGAGAGTGCCGGCTCGCGCGCGGGCTCGGCCGAAGGCCAGGGCATCGTGCTGCTCGAGGACCAGAACCTCTATGCGTACAACCAGGAGACGCCCGTGGACATGGACAGCGACCGCAGCCGTCCGCTGCAGATGCAGTTCGGCTTCCCGTACGACAACACGATGCTCAAAGCCGAACACCCGACCATGAGCTCGCGCGCGGACGTCAATTTCCAGACGCCGTTTCACCTCCAGACGACGCCCTACGCGACCTCGTCGCATGGCACGGGGCCTAGTTCCCACGGCGCGATCCGCCCCGGCGGCGCCGTCGACCTCTTCAGTCGCCACCACATCGGGTTGATCCTCAACTGGACGCTCATCGGCTTCTTCGACGGCTCTATGGCCGGCCTCGCGCAGCCGTTCCTGAGCAACTACCTCGGCTACAGTGACTCGCAGCTCAACGCCGCGCTCTCCATCTTCAACGCGCCGCGGCTCTTCAAGTGCGTCGGCGGCTTCATCTCGGACTGCTTCCCCATCAACCGCCAGCGCCGCAAGCCCTACATGATCATCGGCTGGTCCGTGCTTATGAGCTTCATGACCATCCTCGCCATCATGAACGAGCCCAAGCCCGAGAAGAGCGGCGGAGTGGTCGTGTACGCGGACGCCGAGTCGCAGGGCCCCAAGTACGTGCTGCTGATCCTCTTCGGGCTCTTCGGGGCCTTGATGGCCACGGTCTCGTGCGAAGGCATGATGGTCGAGTGCTCGCACCGAGAGGGGGTCTTTGAGCGTGGCCGCACACTGACCTGGTGCCTTGGGCCTCGTTTCTTCGCCGAGGGCATCGGCTCCATGTCGTCGGCGTTCGCGCTCAACAGTGCCGAGTTCGGCGGCAGCTTCGCGGACGCCGTGCCGCTGCGGCTCGTCTTCGCCGGCTACGCGTTGATGGCGGCGCTCGGCATCTTGTTCTCCTGGTGCTTCATCTACGAGGACCAGACGCCCGTGACGAGCCAGCGGCTCGTGACCCAGTTCCGCCGCATCTGGAGCATCCTCCAGAAGCGCATGGTCTCGCAGACCACGCTCATCGGCTTCTTTGTCAACATCGGCTTCCTCTACAAGATCTACGAGCACAACCAGATCTTCAAGAAGTGGCTCGGCGCCGGCACGCTCGTCGCCGACCTCCCGGTCGCGATCGTCAGCGAGGGCAAGGCCGTGGTCTCGGTGCTCTTCTTGCTCTTCCTGCTGAACGCCAACTGGCGCTCCATCCTCGTCTGGTCCGTCGCGATCGGACTCGTCGTCATGGTGCCCGTGGACATGCTCATCGTCTACGACGTCTACCGCAACCTCGCGCTCGCTCTCGCGCAGAACATCATCGTGGCCGTCACGGACGGATTGCTCACCATCATGTATGTGCTCGTGGTCATCGAGGTCGCCGAGCCGGGCTACGAAGCCGTCACCTACGGCACCATCACGCTCGTGTACAACCTCGGGTACACGGCCACGTCCATGGCCAAGAACGTCGCGGCCACGAAATGGGACCCGAACCTCGTCCACCTCGAGCACGACACGGCGGCGGTGCGCAAGCACATCATGAACGAGCTGCTCTTCAAGTACGCGCTGCGCATCGTCACGGCCCTGCTGATCTGGTGCCTGCTTCCGCGGCAGAAGCGACACCTCTACGTCATCGCCACGCAGAGCGCGCCCAACCTCGTGCTGCCAGTCGTGACCATTCCTTCTTTGCCATGCTCTTCGTGGTCTCGGTGACCTCCAACACGCTCGCCATCTTCCCGCCCACGTCGTGTCTCGTCTTCGCCGGCGGCAAGGGCTGCTGACCGCCGTAGTTCTAGTGTTGCATACTGTTCGATGGAGTTGCTCCCTGGACGCTAAGGGGACTGTGTAAAGTACAGTCAGTATATGTATTGTGCCTTTGGCATTCCATTCCAGACCATAGATCGACGTGTTGCCTTTCACCAGTCGTTCATGTCGACGTGTACCGGTTCCTTCGAACGTACTGGTTCCTTACCGGTAGGTAGTGGTACATCTCTCCCGCGCCTGCGATAAGTGAGACCGCGCCAAAATTCAAACCATGCACATTAGCCAGCGGCTCGGCTGCGTGCGCTCGGCGCTGCGCGACGGCGACGCCGAGACCGCCGTCGGCCACTTCCTTCGCCTGCCGAGCGTCGACACCGCGTACCCGCGCTGGCTGAAGAAAGTGCTGCGCGCCGACTACACGCGCGACGCGACGGTCTCGGACGACCTGCTCGAGTTCCTCAGGCTGCTGCGACGCGACTACCCGCAGATGGCGCTCGAAGGCTGCCGCGTGATGCACGAGGTCCACGTCAAGCAGCAGGCCGAGCACGAGTTCTTCGGCGTGCCGGTGCTGCCGCTCGCGCGGTTCGTGCGTACCCTGATTGGAACCGACGCCGGTCCCGACGCACGGGTCCGATGGGTCGAGTGGTTTGGCGAGGGCGTGCGCGCGATCGCCGACGGCAAGCCCATCGTCTTTACCTCGCACGTCGGCAACGAGAGGCTCGTCGCGCCATACAGGGACGAGAGGCTGTGCTCGACAGCGGACGACTCCGAAGATGCCACCCGTTTCCACATCCACGCGGTCGATGGCGCGTGGGATGTGCTGCGTGTCCAGGTCGCCGCCACGAACGAGCCCATTTACGCCAGCAGCGCGGGCGACCAGCGCGAGCACGATCGGCGGGAAGTGTTTGTGGGACATTGCGACGATGACAACGACGATGACTGCGACGAGTGGGAGCTCATGCGCAGGACGGAGAGGAGAACCGCGACGTGTTCGTGCTGGAGAACGTGCGCTATGGGCAGTACTTGACTCGGACAGGTGCAGGAAAGGCGCCGCGGGCTGTGAAGATCGTCTCCGCGAGACCCGGCCAGACGCTCTCCAATTGGGCCTGGCGCGTGGCTCCAGCCCCGGCTAGGCTCACGCCCCTCCAGCGCGGAAACAAAGCGTTCGCGGCGAAAAATTATGCCCATGCTGCAGATTCGTTCGCGTCCGCGATGAGCGCGTCGAAAAGCCGCAACGAATGGTTTCTTTGTGCCGTCTATCGCCTCGTCTCGGTGCTACGAAGCGGCCGCCAGTACGGACTGCCCAGCCTCTATTTCTCTATCAGTGGCCCCGATAGACAGGCAATGGCAGTGGAACTTGGCATTCACGAGCTGTGGACTGAAGCTACACGGGCAATGGAGCCTCATGTGACCGCACCATCACTACCGTCGCCTGCGAATCAGACGTCAGCCCAACAGCACTTGGCTCGAGGAGATAGTTTGTTCGGCGAGCGAGATTACGAATCGGCGGTAGAGGACTACGAAGCCTCCATCGACAGTGTTGTCCAAGCCCTCAGCCGAGCAAGAACCCAACACGAAAAGCAAATGTTACAGCAAGTCCACATGGATGCCAAGGTGGCGTGCGCGAAGGCCCTGTACGCCATGGACGAGTCGGACGATGCAGTCGCAGAGTTGATGGAGCTGCTTACGCTAGCGTACGTGACAGTTGACATGGAGGCGAAAGCGTACCTCTGGATGGCTAGGTGCGAACGGCAGCGACGACAGCAAGGAGCTGCAAGAACGATGCTCCACCGAGCTCTGGAGAAGATCGCGTTGATTCCAGCGAGCGACTCGGCGATGGCTCAGCAGCTGCGGCAGGCTACGGTGCTGGAGATGATCGCGACGAACGCGAGCCGCGGAGCTCACAACTCGGCCGCACACGATATCACCGAGCTCTGTCAATGTCCGATCAGCATGGAGACGATGAGAGATCCGGTCATCACGCCCGGGGGCATCACGTACGAGCGCGAGATGATCGAGGGCCACTTGAATCGCGGCGGTCGGCACGACCCGGTGGCCAAGGCGCCGCTGACCAAGCAGCAGCTCGTGCCGAATCGCCTTCTGCGGCAGTTCATCGAGACGACGCTGCAGCAGTACGAAGCGGCCCCGCCAGCACGAGGGGCGTAGATTTGACCGAGCGCCTCGATCGTGATGGGAGCGAGTTTGTTGATAATTTGTATTTGCACGAGACGATTCCATGAACTAGCACTGGTGGCTCTTTACGAATGCTCGCTTCGACACGCGCCGTGGAAACGTTTAGACGCAAGGTCTTGAGTCGAGACATGAGTGTTGAACGTTGCCTTTCACCAGTCGGATCCGACCAGTATTACCGCGAGCAATGGTATCCTACCGGTATCAGTTCCCATTCTCCCCCCATGGATCATGCGCGTCGGCCAGCGCCTCGGCTGCATCCGCGCGGCGCTGCGCGAGGGCGACGCCGAGACCGCCGTCGACCACTTCCTTCGCCTGCCGAGCGTCAACGCTGCCTACTCGTGCTGGCTCAAGACGGTGCTGCGCGCCGACTACGCGCGCGACGCCTCGGCGCTCGCGGACCTGCTCGCGTTCCTCGCGCTGCTGCGGAACGACCACCCGCGCTGGGCGCTCGAAGGCTGCCGCGTGCTGCACGAAGTCCACGCCAAGAAGCAGGCCGAGGCCGACTTCACCATCGTGCCCGTCTTCGTGCTCGCGGCGTTCGTGCGGCGGCTCGTCGAGACCGACGTCGATGGCGACGCGCGACTCAAGTGGGCCCAGTGGTTTGGCGAGGGCGTGCGCGCGATCGTCGAGGGCCAGGACGTCGTCGTCAAGGCCGCGCACGACGGCGAGACGCTCTCCGTACCGCTCGCCGACCGGACGTACGACCCGAACCACCGGGAGCTGCTCTGCGCGCACGGGCCGGTCCACGAGTCGGCGCACTTGAAGATCGAGCCGGTCCCGACGACGCCTTCCGCATCCGCTGCGCGGCCACGAACGAGTCGGTCTACGCCGTCGATCTCGAGGCGCTTGGGCGACGCCACGGCGCTGGCGGGACACCGCTTCGACACGTGGGAACTCATCGCAAAGGACGGAGAGCAGAACCGCGACGTGTTCCTACTGAGGCATGGGCAGTCGGACCAGTACCTCACTTTCAGCCCGACGCAGGCTGCAGTAGTCATAAAGCCGTACGGCACGCTCTGGCGCGTGGCCCCGGCGCCGCTGACGCCGATCGAGCGCGGGAAGGCAGCGTTCGCGTCGAAGAACTACGTCCAGGCCAGCGAGATCTTCGCGTCGACGATGGAGGCCGCCAAGACCCGCACGGAGTGGTTTCTCAGCTCCGTGTATCGCCTGTTGTCGAGTCTCCGAGCCGGTCGTACGGACGGATTACTCAGCATCTACCTCAGCATTTCCGGCTCGGACGGCCGAGCGATGGCGATGGAACTTGGCATCCTTGACTTGTGGACTCAGGCGACCTCGCCGATGGAACAGCGAGCAGGAGTCACGCCGGTGTCCGTCCCAAGGAGCGAAGTGCCTGGCAAACGGGAGCTCACGCGCGGCGACAGCTTGTTTGGCCAACGAGACTACGACGCAGCGCTGGACGCGTACGAAGAAGCCTGTGGCGCAGCTGTCAACGCTCCGAGCCGATCGTCCTCACCGGAGGAGACCAAGTCACTACAGCACGTCCATATGGACGCCAAAATGGCGACCACCAAGGCCTTGTACGCGAATGACGAGCCCGACGATGCGATCGCCGAGTTGATGGGGCTGCTCACGCTGCACTACGCGACTATCGACGTGGAGGCGAGAGCCTACCTTTGGGCGGCACGGTGCGAGCGGCAGCGCCAGCAGCAAGCAGCGGCGACGATGGTGCTGCACCGAGCCCTCGAGAAGATCGCATTGATCCCCGCGAGCGACTCAACCAAAGCGCAGCAGCTGCGCCAAGCGACGACGCTCGAGATAGTCGCGACGAACGCAGGTCGCTCGAATCTGAATTCCGCTCACCACGGCATCAACGAGCTTTGTCAGTGCCCGATCTCCATGGAGACGATGGAAGACCCGGTCATTACCCCGGGGGGCATCACCTACGAGCGCGCGATGATCGAGGCGCACCTCGACCGCGTTGGCCGCCACGACCCGATGACCAAGGCACCGCTGACAAAGCAGCAGCTCGTGCCCAACCGCATCTTGCGCCAGTTCATTGAGACGACGCTGCAGCAGTACGAGTCACCACCATGACGAGCGGCGTAAAAGTCGTTTATCGTATCACAAGCGCGGGCACGCGAGTCGTTTATTTAAGCATGCACAAGTTTATGGCCGGACGATGCAATCATACAAGACCCAACAAGGATCCTATTTGGACTTCTTGACAAAGACCTTCTTCGTTATCGCGGCCTCCGTCACGGGCTTGGCAACTTCACGGAATCTCAGGTTCTCAAACTCGAGGTCTTTCAGCGTGACGCGTTTCAGTCCCAGTGGTGTGCTAATATCGAGCGAGAGGCTGAGCATCGACCGTGGGAACTTGTCTTCGTTGAGCATGACCGTCGCGATGACTGTGCTGTTGCTCGTGGTCTCGATCACGCGCTTGCTGTACTTGTGCGAGACCGCGATCGCCAGCGCCAACACGACTAACAACCCGCAGCCACCGAACGAGAGCATGGCGTTGGTGAAGGGCACGGAGGCGAGCACGACCACGTCCTGATAGTTGCCGTTGAAGTCGTACGAGGCGTTGGCAGCCGCCGACTGCGAGTGGAGCACTGCGTTCTGCAGCAAGTAGTGGAGCCCGGCTGTGTAGCCCGTCTGATGACTGTCTTCCAGGTATATGTGGTTTTTCTCGACGATCTTGATGTTTTGGTCGGCACCTTTCGAACACTTGTCGTTCGGTCGCGACTTGAGTGCGGCTTCCGAGTCGCCTGACCGAGTCTTGAAGTTGCGAGGCAGCAGCAGCTCGCGCGTGGAGATGACTTTGACGAGTGTGTGCCACGGCGTGTTGTAGGTGCCAGCGGCGACGAAGGCCTTGTCCAGCAGCTCGTTCAGCTCGTGGAGGTTGGTCTGGACGAGCTCGGACAAGCCGATCAACGCGACTTGGCCTCGGCTTTTTAAGGACTCGGTGGCTGCGCGCAGGCCTTTGCACCCATCGTTGTTGGCGCACTCGGCCTTGTACGTCGTGTTGAGATCCTCCAACGTCCAGCCCAAGAAGCCCACCGTCACGGTGAACGTCCAGCGCAGACCAGTCACGGTGATCCCGGTCGTGGAGATGTTGGCGTGGAAATCGTCGCCCGTGAGCCGCCTCGCGACTGAGAGAATCACCAAAGGCCCGAGCGAGAAGTCGAAGTCCTGAGAAGTGTTGGGCTGGGAACCTTTGAAACCCGTGACGCGGACCGTCGGGTCAATACCCGAGACGCCTGTCGGGAATAAGGTCCCGATGATCGGATCGCACGCCTCGTCTGAGCAACCCGTCATCGTCGGGAACGTTTTCGTCACGTCGGCGTCCTGCGTTGGCCTGACCGGGATCGTGAGCGTCAAGGACGTGAAGTTGATCGAGTCGGCGATGGGCACAACGTGGTAGTCGGCTCGGATCTCGCCCGGGTCTACGCGATTCGTCTTGACTGTGAAAAACCCCTTAAGCATCTCGCGCGCACCGTCAACGAAGCCGTCACCAGCGAAGTCCATGAGGTTCCCTACTGTCAGCACGTCGCTGCCTGACGACGTCGGCGCCAGTTTCGTGATCGCCGCGTTGCGACTGGCGTTGATCATGGTCGCGATGTCGGTGTTGAGCGGGTTCACGATCGGCGCAAGTCGCTCGGTGAGCTGGTACAACGTCATGATGAACAGTCAACGTCATGATGAACAGTCTCCGAGCGACGTTCACGTCGATGGGCAGAGTCTCTTGGTTTGCAGGCGAAGGAAGCAGTTGGAAATGCTGCGTTGGCTCTGGAGCGGTCGGCAGCGCCTCGACGAACCAGTCGTTGGTCGTGTAGCTGACCATGACGTTGGGTGGATCTGTGCCGCGAGGCCAGAAGACGCACTGCGGCTTGACGATCGAGAACGAAACGAACTTGGTGCGGAGCACGGTGCTCAGGACCGAGTTGTTGGACGTGGTCTCGGAGTAAAGTTTGTCCCACGGCGTGATGAGCCAGCCTTTGGTGTCCACTGGCTGGTCGTCGCCTCGACTCTGGACGAGGTCTTCGGGGTTGAGGCGCAAGTGGGTTTCTCCAGGAATGAGCTGCACGTTGACGGATGTCGGGCCGTTGCACACCAAGAAGCTGAGCACCGCAGGAGCGAGCGACGCCATGACGCCAATGACAGCGTTTGGCTCCCGCAGCGTCCACCGAGCAGCGAGGCAGAGCAGCGCGACCGCGACGAGAAGCCCGAGCGACATGTCGATGACTTTGATGATGGCCGTCATAACATTGGCGACGAGATCCTTGCGCTCGGCGTCGTTCTTCTCGGTGGACAGGAAGGACGAGAGCCGGAGTCCGCTGCTCATGAAGACCGGGAGCGTCGCAGCGACCAAGCCGACGGTCAACACGGTGAGCACGAGGACGCGCAGCACGAAGAAGTCGACGCGGAGCTGGTTGGACGCAGGAGGAGCAGGAGGGGCGTTTGAGAACGCTCATGTCTTTATCTTCGGTGGCCGTTGTCGTGGAAGAAAGCGGCGGTTCGTCCTCGAGGTACGGGACACCGTCGGCATCTCCGTGCGACAACGGAGGCAGCGGCTTGACTGCGGAGGACTGAGACCCACTCGCCATGTTACGGGCACGAGCTGTTGAGTGAAATGAACCAGAAAGCGAACGAGGCCGTTTGAGTTTATTTAAAAACGATTGTGCAAAACTGGAGCGACGAGAGGACCTGACGAAACGACTCAGCGTGTGGAGGAGATGAATTTGAAGTCCGGGGGCTCTCCTGCAAAAATACCAGTCAGCATGACGGTATACTTTACCGGAAGAAATTGATTTGGAGGATTCGAATTGCTTTGGCGCGGCATCCCAACCGGTCGAGCAAATCTGTTGCGGTGGTTTTGTTTTGGATGTATTACCACCGGGGTTGCAAGCTCATCTAGGAAGATGCATGATTGTCGCCCGGCTGGGATGCGCCTGTGTCGGCAGTGGGCGATCTCTCTGCGTCCTTTTTGAAATGTCATTTTCGCCCAGATGCTCTCTGTTGGACCCAATCTATGGGAGGGGGTGATTCGAGTTGCAGTTGCTCGACAAACTTGATCGGCAAAAACTATGGGGGACGTGGTCGTTTTCTCGAACACAATGGCATTCTGCATCTAATTGAAACGTGTCTTGGGTCCGACGCAGGCACCACTCCAATTTCGATGGCACCCCGCACCAAACGCACCAAACGCGCCAAGACGGGTGGCTGTAATGTCGGCTCGCAGCTCGTCGCTGAGCCGGCGCTGCTCGAGGCCATCGTGAGTTTCCTACCCGTTCCGCGTTCTCGCACGCGCGCTGCAGGCGAGTGGTTCGCCCGCGGCGTGCCGTCGACCGAGCTCACAGGCCACCTACACGCACTCGCGGCGGTCTGCCGCGCGTTCCCCGCGCTGGCGCAGCGCGTCGGGCCGAAGAACGAAGCGTTCTGGCGCACGGCCGTGCTCACCCATTTTGACTTCCAAGCCGACGACGACAGCCTGTTCAACGTGTACGAAGAGGACGGCATGGTGGGCCAGCGCTGTCAGTGGTACTTCCCCAGAGCCGAGGGCGAATACACTGGAGGTGAGGGCGAGGACGAGGACGCTGGACTCACATGGAGACGGCGTGTTGGTGACGCCGAGGCGGTCTGTGCTGCGATCGCAGCGTGGGACGCCGAGAACCCAGACTTGGGCTTGGTCACGCCGTTGCTGCGCAACAGCCTCGTGTGGTGGCCCCACCTGGGCGCCTACTTTCGACCGCACGAGTACGGCTTTCTGGAGCAGATCCAACGCGGCGAGGCGGACGCGAGCGCGTGGCCGCCCCACAAAGACGCGTTCTCGCTGTACTGCGACCTCGCGCTGCTCGTCGACCGCATCCGCAAGTTTGACACGGTGACCACGTGGTCGGCGGGTATCGAGGAAGTGTTTCCGTGCCTGCTGGGCAAGTTTGACGGACCCGTGGAGGGGAAGGAACACGAGCTCTTCCAGCACTGTGAGATCATCCCCTACGGCTGGGACGGCTATATCGATCGGTGGGACGGCATCGACGGTCCCCCTCCAGAGCCTTACGTTGAAGGCAGCGTCGAGGAGGATGAAGAAGAGGAAGAAGAGAACGGTGAGCTCAAAGAGATTAATTCGGTGTTCCCAGTTGAAAACTACGCGAGCGACCCGAGCTTCAAGCGCCTGCGAAGCCTGGTCCATGAGGTGTTCTCCGACTGGCGCGCTGTCTACACGAACAGGGACAACAAACCTGGTCCACACTTTTATATCGGACGAAGCAAGAGGTCAACGCGGTGGCTCGGATTCGTGGGGGAGAGCAACTACTATCACTACTGACGCTCGGTCGGTCTTCGTTGCCAACTGAGTGTAAACCCTAGACCCTAAACTTCTTACATAGTACAAAAAAAAAACTACTATTACTACACCGGATAGCAGGCTGTGCGATCTTCTGCCTCTAGAAAGCCAGACTCGCATGAACAATGCACGCTCGCATTCGTCGTCACTCCATCCTCAAGTTGAACCAATTCAGAACAGATTGACATGTTTTCGTCGCTGCTAAATCATCCTTGCGAATAGAGGCAAGCTCACCACTGGTATCGATTACCCTGTCATCTGGAGACCAAGACCTACCAGTGACCCCAACATCATTCTGTGCACAGTCCGACCAGTCACGCCGCGTAAAGTTTAGCCGTCGCACCACATGTAGACTGGGCTCCACGAGCCCGGAGCCCGAGATAGCACGAGAAGGAACTGAGGTCCCGAAGGACAAACAAGCGCATAGAGGCATTGTGTATACCGCCCAATGCAGTAGAACATGAACTGCAGACGCACATGAACTCTCCGTTCAGCCGACCCGCTCGCCGAGTTCCTAACAGAAGATCTTGCCCACGCCTCACTGTGAAGCTTCAATGCGCAACGGTGTTGATCGACTTTTCATTGGCTGAAATATGCAACAACAGTCCTGCATTGGTCCAAATTCAGCTCGACCATCGTGTAGTCTCCGCATTCTGCCACATCTGCATCGCGACGCGAACCAAAGGCGACGAGCTCTCGGCACAATCAATCGTGCACTCGAGCCCAGAAACCTCCCCCCTCCACAGTTTCTCTCTCTCTCTCCAAGATGAACTTGTTCTCCTGATCGTTACGCTCGCTCTGCTCGTCACTGGTTCCGCAGCCGCTCAGCTCGAAGACGCGACCGTCTACTTCAAGCTTGGGCCGCGCGAGGACCTGGCAACGCCAGCACAGAGAGCCAGGAGGTCGTCGGTCAGAGCTGAGCTCGGACCGGTCAGCTCCAACGACGAGAACGCCCGTGCGATGCTCGAGTCTCGGAGGGCCGCACTAGACCTTCCAGTCAGGCGGTCTGTGGGCTCGCTACTGGCACACGCAGTTCGAGCCCCTGGACCGCGGGGAGGTGGCGACGGGCAACTGCACCAACGAGATGGCTTCCACGGTGGCCAACTCCCAGTCCACGGTCCTTATTGGCATGGTATTGTTGTTTGCTCTCTCTCTCATGCAATCGTCCAGTGTCGTTATTGGCTCAAATGCACATTTTCTATTTCAGCCAATGCATGTCGTGTAGCGTTCTCGTCCAACGTGACGTTTTCGACTGCGTGCGTCAACACAGTTCCGCAGTGCCCATGACGACGCCACGCCCTACGATCTCGCGCGAAGATTCGAGCGCCGCGCACGCCGCCGTCATCGTACGCGTCGCGCAGTTCCTCGACGGTCTCACTTACCACTCACGTCGTGCTGACGCCCACAGGGCAACGAGGCGCTCAAGGGCAAGCTGCTGGGCTCGGCGCCGATCCTCAAGAAGATCGACCAGCTCGCGGCCGAGGTCTGCTGGTAGTAAGTCTGTCTGTCGCCTTCTGGACTGCTTAAACGCTCGACGGTCTCAGTTAACATGTCGCTCTCCAAGTGTCGCGCGCACCAGCGTCGTGACCGTTGCGTTCGACACGTTCCAGTTGCTGCGGCCGATCTACCACGGCGACTTTGTTCGCCTCGAGGGCCGCGTGCTCAGCGTGAGCAACTCGTCGATCGTCTGCCAGGTGAGGCTTGATCTTGCTAGCACGGTTTCTCTAGCCATTGGATTGCCGCTGACGGCGTTGGTTGCGTCTGGTAGACGAGCGTGTACCGCCAGGATGCGGCCACGGGCGAGTTCGAACTCACTCACAACGCCGTCGCGACCTTCGTGGCCATCGACAAGGACGGGCGACCGCTGCGCGGGCTGCCGCAGCTGTACGATCCGTCGCGACCGGAGGAGTGCAAGCGACTCGCGGAGCTGGCGAACCAGCGGAAAGAGCTGAGCGCGCGGTGGCGGCAGAGCCAGGACGAGGTGTCGACGATGCGCCACATCACGCACGCGATGATCCCGCGCGTGGCACCAGCGCGAGACGAGACACGCAAGT